>OZ005652.1:64882801-65091673 GCA_963930645.1 Salticus scenicus
ATACAGCTATTTCCATACAAAGCCTAAACATGTGTGCCAATTCGTAAGTCAATCGGAAGATTTTTGTGGCCGCTATTGTGGTACATACAAATTCTGCCCATAGGCCGTAATAATAAGAAAAATTTTGGTGTACTCCTGTACACGAACTACAAATGGACTACACACCTAAAACTATACAGCAAATTCCGTTAAGCTCACGAACCGAATTGTCAATAGAGGTCAATAGAGGGATTTTTGCGGCCGCTGCCGCGGTACATACAAATTCTTCCTGTAGGCCGTAATGATAAGAAAAATTTCCGTGTCCCTGTACACGAACTAGAAATGGAATGAACACTCAAAAATATACAGTTGATTCTATGAGGCTCATGAAAATTGTGTACCAAATGTCAAGTCAATAGCGTGATTTTTTCGGCCGCTATCTCGCGACAGACAGACAATCACACAGACGGAAACCAAAATCTTTTTGAGTCTCAACAGGGACGCCTCCACTGGCATTTCGACAAAAAGGCTTTAAATAAATAATTATAGAAAATGTTTTAATTAGTGATATATATCATTCGGATAAGTAAAGTGATGGAAATAATTTCCATAATTTGGATAGACAAATGAATGTTTTTTATGAAGCAGGAAATAAAAAAAAATAAAATAATAATAATAATTATTATTATTATTATTGAAGCTAAATTAATTAGGCCTGATCCTATGGGTCAAATGTTCGAACGAAAGCTGCCAGAAACTGTATCATTCGTGTAACGAGAAAAAAAAATCAGGAACGCCTCACAATTGGCACATCCGTAGGGCTGTTTTACTTAATCTTTATACAGGTTTTGTTGATCTAGAGATAATATCATTCTATTAGTCAATGGAATAACCTATATTTTAATTCAAGTTAGAAAAACGAATGAATTTGTAAAAAATTGCACAAAATTTTCAGAAATTAAATAATTTACATTCTTATATAACAAACATAACAAAGAATACAATGTATAGTGCAACTACTTTGACGCGCCCAGCATAAAGGATAATTTTAAAAGCTTGGAGGGGACCGACGTCTGGTCATTTCGCATTCCCTTAACGCTTATTTTTCTCGATTACAAGGGTTATCATCTCTCTTTCAATTTCAACACTTAAGTCGTTGAGTTAGAACATGCGCAGAAAATCCCATGGCCATAGGAAACGTAATCGATCTATACATTTTAACCAGCAAAAATATCGAGATTTCCCGTCTAGCCTATAAATATCGCAATGCTATTTTAGTCATTGCTTGTGTATGCTTCATCAATTAAATGAGCATTATTATTCTTTTAACATGTTGATTTATATTTTAACAGCTTATGGGTTCTACAGGAATTGGCATGTGTAGAAGTTCTTCAACATCTACTGTAAGTTCATCTATCAGTACAGACATGTCAACTAATATGAATACTGATATTTCAACTGACTCAACTGATGTGAGCACTGCATGAATACTGACAAAAGCATAATGGAAAGTTTAGCCATTAAATTATGAAGAAAATTGTGTGGTCTTTGGTTACTATTTGCATATTCGAAAAAAAAAAAAAAAAAAAAGTAAATAATTTAAGGAATTGTTAAATCCAATAAAATGTCGCTATTTGTTATGAAAATGTATTGACTATTGAATCTTTATTGTCAAAATATTACATTCCGCTCTCAATCTAAACACATAAAAAAATTAAATTTTTTTTTTAAATATACTGATAAATTTTATATACATTATCATACAGGGTACATTAGACGGCCTTTATAACCACACTTATTACTGCATATTTCAACTTATACTTACTTCAGTAATTTTTTTTTTAGATGCAGGCATGAATATATTTATAACCTACCGAAACTACAGCTAAATGCGTTTGCATTTTGAGAACATTTGCTTACAAATGCCTTATTCTTCAATATTTAACTCCAGTTTTTGTGTGTTTTATGCTGTATCATTGAAGTGGTTGCCTTCGTGTTAATTTTTTTTTTTTAACCATAATGTTTGTAGCAATTTCTTTAACCCGTTAGTAATCGCTATAGACAGCGCCACCTATTACAGATTGCGCACTTTTTATTTAACTCTCACCAACAATTTTAAGAACTGATGTGATCGACGTTCCTTCGATTTTATTCGCGTTTTATGTATATCAAATGCTACTTCTAAAAATTTTTTGTGGCTATTGAATGAAAAAATTGGCAACACTGAAGGATGGGCGGCAAATCGACCAACTAGCGACTACTAACGGGTTAACACAAGAAACGCCCTGGTTAACACAAGAACGAAACGAATTCCGAATGCGGGAAAAATTGCAAAATCAAACTGGGAAAGTACAAAACTCGGCCTGATGCTGTTTGCGTGCCAGCAGATCAAAGTTTGTTAACGAAACCATTTTTAAATTCAGGAAATCAATGAAGGTAGTGTAGATCTTATAACTAAAAAGATCTCCGAACAGAACTAAATGAAGACTTCAGTCCAATTTTTTATAGTACAAAGAAATAATAAAGACATTATTTATTCAAATTTATTCAAACAAAAGTTTAGCCGAAAATTTCCTTATACAGATGTTTTTTGGTAAAAACATTTTCACGTTTCATCCTTGTTTGCTGTGGTGTAAGATCACTGTGGTGTGTGGTACAGCACCTCAGTTCTCAGTCACTTATTTGATTGTGGTGTGACAGCGCAGTCGAGTTTAGTATTACACTGAGACCTAAATGTATTTAAATGAAGGAGAAGAAAGTGGTGTCAGTTGTAGCTATAGAGGAACACTATAGTCATCAATGAATGCTTTTGAACTTTTAATTGGTTTGAGTTCAGAAAATTTCGCCCTATTTACTACATTTTAAGACGCCGATAAAAAAGTATTCCTTTTAATTTTTTTATGTTACTTTTTAAATTAACTCTAAAAAAACGAAATTAAAATTTAAAATAAACAATTTAGAATTAAATAAGAACCATTTTTAAACACTTGCTCTCGACTGGGACCGAACTTACGATCTTTGGATTCGTAGCCCAGCGTTTTGCCTGACAGCCACGGCGCTCACAGGTAAAACGACTTTCGTTACATTTCTTCTCATGGATTTGACAGGAAGAATACTCCGGGCGTCCACACACAGAGTCCAAGGAAATCTTTTAGTCCTTTATCTATATTAAAATTTTGATATGGATATATAGATATGGAAGAATATCTATCTATATCTATCCATATATCTATCCATATCTATATAGACACATATATAGATATGGGAGAATGTATAATTGTATTATACCTTCTTATTTCAACAGATTTCAAAAATATCAGATTTACATTATATATTTCTAAAATTCTGGATTAAGTTACACAGAAATAGGTAAAAAAATAAATTTAAACTTTTCTAGTCTTCGTTGAGTAGTTAGAAAGAAAAAAAGAGACTGGTTTGATAATAAATAAGCTACGAACTGGATATCCAAGAAAGCTAAACACCAAGCAAAGGAGAGCCATCATAAAAAATTCTTCACAAAACCCTTTTCTATGTGCTCGAGAATTGGCTGTTGATGTCGTTTCAACGTTGGGGACAATAGTTAAACCACAAAAAATTAGAAGTATTTCTCATGATGCAAATATTCGAGGCAGAACCCCTCGAAAAAAAAAAAAAAAAAAAAAAAAAAAAAAAAAACATTTATTAGTGAAACAAATAGGGTGAAAAGACCTGAGTTTGTGAAAGCTAATGTCAACAAACCACTAGAGTTTTGTAAAAATGTTATTTTTTCCGATGAAAACAAGTTCAATATGTTTGGCTAGATGGTAAGATAACTGTGTAGCGAACGCAAGGTATTTCTCTTCAAATTAAAAATTTGAAACCAATTGTAAAAGATTCCACTGAGAAAAAAATATGCCGCCTTCATGTAGAATGAATAAATGGTCATTTTCTAAATCCTTAATCTAGAAATATAGATTTCCGAGCTATGCGCATAAGGACCGCCAATAAACTAAATAAACGAAATGGTCGAGAATTTCTAATCTACACATTTATAGATAGTGAAACAATATTCGGAATATTCGGAATATCCAAAATCCTTTGTATTGCGAGAAATTCTCGCTTGATTTTCTAGGATTTTGGGTCATAAACCAAGATTATAGCTTCTGAAACTCGCCTCTTGTATTCACATTTATTTGGAGATATTTTCAAATAGGTTTGTCCTCGATAGTATAGGCAAACGCTCAAGAATTCTAATAGGGGTCTCTAGAATTCGCTTTCGAAGGGGACGAGAAAAAAAAATTATAAGAAATTAATAAGGATGACATGGAAGTATTTTTTCTAGAGCCACAGTTTAGATTCTAGATGTCAGTTATAGAATTTTTTTTCTCAGTGTATTGGAGTGGTTTATACTCATAGCTCGGATATCTATATTTCTAGTTTAGGGATTTAGAAAAGGGCCACCTATTCGTTTTAGATGAAATCGATATATTTTTTTTCTTAGTCTGTGGTCATATAATGATTTCGGGATGCATGTGTTTTAACGGAGTTGGTGAAATGACCTTTATTGAATGAAATAGGAATGGCAAACAGTATATTGATGTATTGCGAGATAATTTGCGTGATGGTTCTCTGAAATTAGGAATTCCTAATTCATATTATTTCCAACAGGATAACGATCCAAAGCACACTGCATACATTACGTGGTTACGGTTGCTATAATATTAAAATTAACTGCAAACGCCACCACAATCACCAGACCTTAATCCAATTGAACGTTAATGGATATGAATATAAGGAAAATGAAAATTTTTCACAAATCAGGGCTTAAGCATGCTCTTAGGGAAGAATGGCTACAAATCAGCAGTGAAACATGTCACAAATTAACTGAATCAATTCCAGGCGATTACAAGCTGTAATTGAAGCAAAGGGCATGCATATTAAATATTAGCATTGTTTTCATCTTGCAATTGTACAAATTTTATTGCTAGTGTGCAAATATATTTTTGGCAGTACAAATGTTACTTTTATATATTTTCATATTTTCAATATGATTATTAAGTCAAATATTAAATATGTTTATTTGTGTTGCAAAAGACGGAAGCAGACGGAATTATCTTTTTAGCATTTTTTGAAGCAACGTTAGAGAGCTGAAAAAAAAAAAAAAATGCAACATACATAAACGAAAGAGGTGATATTCTGATAGTCTGATCAAGCCAGTTTCACATTTTGGGACTATTATAAATAAAAACTGTAAAACCATTTTTAATTAGTTTTCTTCAACCCTGTTTGTTATGACTTAAAAGAGGAACTATTGTTTGTTTGCATTCAATATTAATAAACTCCCAAACTCGAGTTAGCTATATTTTTAGTGGATAAATATAAAGTTAAAAGAGACAATTTTGCTTAAATATAAACAATTAAGAAATAGAATTTACATTACAAACTTATTGAAAAATTATCAACGAAATTAAGTTCTTTAATATCCAATGAAAAAAATAAAAAATATATATTTCTCTTAATTTCTTGTGGAGAAAAAAAAAAAACATCTTAATCAGAAGTTCCCAAAATGGAAGACGTGGTACCTAATGGGATAAGCTCATTTCTGTCAAAAAATTTTATTTTTTCTCATAACTGTACGCGATGGTATTTTTTTAAATATTTTTTTCCTTAATCAGCATTCAAAAATATATCAGAAAAACACATCCGGCAAAATAAAATATTTCCTCGAAGATCTGTGTTATTAAAAATATAATTTTATATGTAAGATATGAAAATATCATTTAAATAATTATAATAAAAAAAAAAGAAATACACACACACACACACACATATACATATATATATATATATACACCATGTTTTAAATTTTCTGATGAATCATAGAGCTCTTATCAATGTGCATAAAACGTTTAAAGTGATAATGACGTCCATTTTTGTGAGATGCATCATTTAACTTTTTATAATTTTTTAACGTTCACGTTTAATTAAATGTATTTATTTTTATGTCGAAAAAAAAACTCGTATTTTTTTGCAACAATTAAATTATAGCTAATATTTTAATGGCCATTTTATTGCTATTAAGAGCTTATTATTTTCATATTTTAATTAATTATAATAAAACTAATCAAAAATTCGAAAATCGGATTTCGTTGTCGGAAAATTGTTGTCTTGTCACCGGGTTCTGAGCTACTGTGAAAGTTTCAAATGTCTAGCTAGTAGGGAAGTTAGTTAAAATTCGATTGCAAGATTTGTACAGGACAAACAAACAAACAAACAAACATACAAACACACATACATACATACAAATAAACAAATATACATACAAACAAATATACATACAAAAAAAACAAGAATAGAAGTTAATAAAAACATGGTAATAAAATTGAAGTTTAGTAAATAACACGAAGTAATAATATTTTTCATTTTTTACTTTGATATGTATGCTGATTTAAAATACCAGTAAATAAAATATCACGTATAGCTATCACGTAACAAAATATTAATTACCCTAATTTCTTATCTATAATCTGGGAATTACACTGTAAAAAAGACAAAAAAAAAATTTTTTTTTCTTTGTTATCTGAGATTTTTTTTTTCCTATACCACTTTGAAAATGTCAATAATAACTTTTCTTAGTGCTAATATCTTTGTCAAAAAATAGCAGATGGCAGTTAATAATTAAAGTTTACCATATACAGAAAAAAAAATCCTTTTGAGTCTTTTCTTTTTAATTATCATTTGCTTTTTATTTTTTCAGGTTTTTAAAATAAGCGTAGCAATTACAACAAGTATTATTATATAAGAATATTAAACATTCATAAAAAAATAATAATAATAGACAGTATTTTTTTCTATTTCTGCATAATATTAAACTTCTTTAAGGCTACAGTATAAGGATATAAAGGATCTACAAGTTTATCAGATTATATTTTTTCGCTTAGAGAGAATTTTTACTTGCTGATGCGAATTATAGAAGAAAACGGGGCACAGTGGACCACTTTTAAACTCTGAATATTTTTTCACAAAAAAACAGAAAAGCAATGTACTTGAAAAAAAAAAGCAAACAATTTATAAGCTCTTCTTGATATGTCTTAATTGTTTTATAACAATTTTTCCAATACATTATGAATAAAAAAAATGAATTAAGAGTACTCACAAAGTGGACCACTGTGCCCCATCACCGGTGCACAGTGGACCAGCCTCATTTGTTTATATTAAATTAATATAAATTACTTTTTTTCTCTCTCTAAATTTAGTTTCTTGTACTTTTCTACAGTGCGCGAAAAAATTATAAGGACACGCGAAAAATCGCCGAATCTAGAAGCCTTGTTTACAGAATCATATGCAAATTTTTGCAGAAAAAAAAAGAAGTAAAACTAAAATATTTCATGCGTAAAGTAATTAAAATTTTCAATTTTAAATCTGCTAAAATTTAAATTTTGATTTTTAAACCTATATGTAAACGGAAAAAAGTATAAGGACATTGCTTTTTCTCCAGTAATTATTTAAAAAATTGCATATTTGAAAGCATAAAATGACAATTCCGAGTTAAATGATTCATTTGCGAAAAGAATTTCCCACTCGGCGACTTTCAGTGTGAAATTTTTAACGATGCCCAAAGGAACTCAACTTTCTCACACTGAAAAAGGAAAAATTGTTGCTTTTCGAGAATGTGGATTAAGTGGATGGGATATTTCAAAAAGAATAAAGAGATCTAAAACGGTGGTTTATAATTTTCTAAGAAATCCTGGGATGTATGGTATGAAAAAGCGAACTGGAAGACCAGAAATTCTCACTCGTCGACAAAAAAGATTGATTTTAAGGAGAGCTTGCGAGAAAAAAGAAACCGCAAATGAAGTTAGGCAAAATTTGAGTTTACCATGCTCAACAAGGACTGTTCAAAATGTTTTGAGTAAACATCCTCAAGTTTCTTATGGGAAATTAGTGTCATGCCCCCCTCTTACAAATCATCATAAGAAAAGAAGAGTTGACTTTGCCAAAAAATACATTTCTCTTGGTCAAAAATGGGCTGATGTAATTTTTTCGGACGAAAAAAAGTTCAATCTTGATGGACCTGATGGTTTTCGTTATTTTTGGTATGATCTGCGAAAGACCAAGGAAGTGTTTTCCAGGCGTCAATATGGTGGTGGCTCGGTTATGGTATGGGGCGCTTTTGCGGCAAATGGAACCACTCCAATTGTATTCATCAACCGTAAAATGAATTCGGACAGGTATGTTGATATGTTAGGAGAAAATTTGTTACCTGAAGCGCCACTAATTACTTCAGGGGACTATATTTTTCAGCAGGATAATGCTTCGATACTCGTTTCTAAGAGCGCAAAACTCTGGTTTGAAGCTAATTCTGTAAATTTACTTGATTGGCCGGCGAGAAGTCCCGATCTTAATCCAATCGAAAACTTATGGGGACTTCTAGCCTGAGAAGTTTATAAAAACGGCACACAGTATCAATGTACACAAGATCTTGTCGTCGCTATCAAAGACGCTTGGGAAAAAATATCTGTGGACATTTTAAAAGATCTTTCAGGATCCATGACCTCTCGGCTTATTCAAGTGATAGAAAAAAAGGGTAGTTTTCTTGATTATTGAAACATTTTTTAAGTATTTTAGAACATGTCCTTATAATTTTTTCCGTATTTCCTTTAATGTTAAATTTTGTAAAATCAATATTTTGAAGCTAAATTATGTTTTTTATGTGGTATAAGTGTTATCACAAAATTATGAAGCAGAAGTAAGAAATATAAAAATTTCATTTAGGTGAAATGGAAATAAAGCCTATTTTCATGCAATTAAATGTTGTCCTTATACTTTTTTCGCGCACTGTAGTCTAAAGAACATAATTCAAGCATTTTCATGAAATAAAATAGCCAAAATTAAATTAAAATAAAAAAATCAAAAAATCAAATCTCAGTAAGAAAATTTATTTAGTTAAAATGAATAATTGTTTTTACTCTTTTATTAATATTATATATGTATATATATATATTATCCAAATATCAATAAATATTATACTACTACTCAAATATTTTATATTTTTTAATTATTTTGAGATATAATAAATTTACATTTTACTTGTAGGATACATTTAACTAAAATATATTAAGCTACTTTTGCTTTTCACACCTGATCTCTAAAAACAACAATAATAATAAATTATTCCTACTATTTATTAAATTAGATATTTTTTCTTTTATTAAAGCTAAATAATTCAAATATTTAATAAATTTAGATATTAATAATGATTATGTTACTGTTCAAATATTTATTATTTTCAGAAATTTATTCTGTTTATTTATTTTATTATAACATTAAGATATTTATTACTTTAAGATATTAATACTTTACATTATATTTGTATCTATAAATTTAACTAAAATAAGTTTTAAATATAATTTGTTCTTTTAGTCACAATGGAAGGTGGTCCACTGTGCCCATACAGAGTGCCATTTTCAGAATTAACTGTAGCACCCGTTAGCACGAAGTAACGTGGACAATACCATTCCTGTCCCAGAAAACCGTTAATATTAATTTCCTTCTGATACAGTATGCTTAAGTTTAATCCGACACGAAAATATACTGTGAAACCACTGTGTCGACTATTTCTACCGACCATCGGCTAGACACATGTCAGTTCGTCAGGGTCATTTTGCCTTCGTTCGGAGAAATCGTGACAACGACGAACCGTCGCGTCTGCTTGCTCATTACATCCGTTCCGTACGCTAAGAACTGCTGACGATTAATTTTTATCGGTACTAACTTCTGTGCGATAAAAAATTATCACGGATCTCATCTCACAGTCTGAGAGAGAAGAAAAGAGAGCTGGCATTTTCGGGTACTATAGACAGTTTAATGTATTCGATCAGGAAATTAAAACTAACGAATACCCTGTCTGTACGACTTGTACCCTTTGTGGTTTCTGTAAAATAATCTTTTCACAGTGTGGAAAATTTACATTTTGGATGAACCTCGTATATTCATTAATATGAGTAAATAACAAATAATTTTTGAGTGGTATTTTGTTTTTTCGTCTTCATATAATATTTTTTTAATCATTATCTGATTCATTGTCATTTTTTTATTAGAACTATACTCTGTAATACTGAAAAGCTTTTCTTTTAATGTAGGAGAGATGCCTGATCATATTTTTGAAATATTTTTATTGTAATATGAATTTTCCATGTATGATTATAAATAAACATTATTAAATTAAATTAAATTACTCATTTTTATTTTCTGTAATTATAAAAATATGTGAAAATGTTTCGTCTTACTTTAATGTAGGTGATATTCTTCAAATTAGGGCACGATTTTACAGCAATTAAAAGCAATATACTCAGTAAGTTAAAAAATGTAAATGTTTATTGAACCAAATGCACTTTACATAACTTTATATACTAATGACTTACGTTACACTGTAAAACAATATGTGTATATTTACTGAAATGTTTATCCAGAACCTCTGTAAATTTACAACAACTTTTATATTAAAAGCAATATACTCAGTAATCTAAAAAATGTAAATGTTTATTTAACCAAATGCACTTTACATAACTTTATATACTAATGACTTATGTTACACTGTAAAAAAAATATGTGTATATTTACTGAACTGTTTATCCAGAACCTCTAAATTTACAACAACGTTTATATTAAAAGCAATATACTCAGTAAGCTAAAAAATGTAAATATTTATTGAACCAAATGCACTTTACATAACTTCATATACTAATGACTTACATTACACTATAAAAAAACATGTGTATACTTACTGAAATGTTTATCCGGTACCTCTGTAAATTTACAATAATTTTTAGTAAAAAATAGTTAATCGACATTCTGACGCTTTATTTTGTGTTTTTACCTATTTTTATTATTTATCACCAAAAAATTAAAATTAATGTTTCTACTTTAGAAAAATCATTCAAAGTTAAAATATATTCCCACCAATAGTCAGCCACTCAAATTCGTATATAAAATATAATTTATAACACCTCCGTTCATTTTTCTATGTAATTTTACGTAAGAATTAAGATAAATGATCATCAGTAGTTTTCTGTTGAAATTTGTAACAGTGTATGACATATCTACTATATCAAGAGTATGCATAAGTGTCTCCCGTTTTTCAAAGGAAACATCATACTGGAAGGTTTTTATAATAAAGCTGGAGAGTTTTTAATGTAAGCATCAAAAAGATACGTAACAATTTTCTTTATAAAAAGTAGTGGTGAAAAATCTGATTTAAAAATTAAAATCTTTACGAGTTATGTGTATGGCATATGAATCAATGTCAGTCTTCAATGATAGAGAACGAGGTAGTTGGGAATTAGTGCATACTGTTAATGTCTTTTTAAAGAATTGTAGCCCGTATTTACACTGTAAACGTAAATGTCTTAAATTCAGTTACAAAAATGTCTTAAATGGATGGTCATTTTTTAAGCAAAAAAAAGAAAAAAAAGTCTTACTTTTTTAAACACATTTTGCATCTGAAATTAAGACATTGAAAGTGTCTTAAAACGCCGCCATGTTTAAGGCTTAAAAATACCGCCATGTTAGGCTTAAAAACACTATCGTTTTAAAGGCTTTTTAATCAATAAATATGGCATGAGGTTATGTTTTTCTGTTAAAAATAGATTTTAGAACTGTTTAGAGTATTAATGAAATATATGTATATATATATATATATATATATATATATATATATATAAAAGAATGTCCCATTATCCGGCGTTGGGATTTGAACACACACTGTCCAAGGAAACCGTAATGTAGAGCCAAGTTTTGTCGGAGTCAAGCATTTACCAATTACGCCCCCGTCGAATACAAGAATACGTGTTTTTATGATAAAATATACTGCAGTATTCACATAACTAATCGCAGTGGTATGTTTTATTTGAAATTTTTTGCCATAAAACTGTTAATAGTATGGTATCTTAAACGTAATCAAGAAATTCTTAAATTTCATATCTAGAGGTCTAGAATTTTTTAATAATGCAAAACAAGAATGTGAAAGTTGCATCCCTCGATGATAACGATTTCTTTCCTTAAAGTGATATTTAAATAAAAACAAGCTATAATCATGAATACAAGAAAATTTGTTGTTTTACATGTAGATGCAGGTAAATATGTAAAAAAAAAAAAAAAAAAAAAAAAAAAAAAAAAGAAAAGTTTTTTAATGAATAATAATAATAAGAAGTAAGAAAGAAAGAAAAATGTTATGCAAAATTATTCGTGATTGTTCACTTATAAATTCGCTTTTTTCTGTACAAATTACTTGTTACGTCCGTCTTCACACTTTTTCTTTTAATATAAGAAAACTTTAAAGACAAAGATTTTAGATTTTTTTTTTTTTTTTTTTTTTTTTTTTAAATAAGCTTTGTCTCTAAATACGTTGTTTATGAATTATGTTACAGATAATAGCATGCAAATATCATTCACATGCCTACATTATATTTCCATAAAAATTTTATTTCATAAAGCTACCGTAGTTTAAGTAGCTTAACTGTTTATAATATAAAATAATAATATATTTATTGAAGGTGGAAAGAAGTAGGATAAGGAAGTAGATTTCAAATGAAAAATTTTCTAAGTAATGCAAGTGTCTGAAAATTCAAACACGTTTGCTGTCTCGAAATAATTCACGTATTTATGTGTTTCAGACATTTTTGTGTCTAAATTGGTATTTCAGACATATGTCTGTCTTAAATGAAGATATCTATAATGTCTAATCTATATTTTCAGACATTTACGTGTTTTAAATACCGTTTCAGTTGTTTTTATGTCTTACTTTAAGACACTTTTATTTGCAGTGTACTCGAGTTTTGGAGAAAATCACAATAAATTTAAGGTTAACTTTGTCGATCTGGCAGGATCTGTATGAAAATATGTTACTTCCCGTCTACCAGCTTAGAAAGCAGAAATTCTTGTCCACTGGTAGTGCATTATATTAGGTTGGGGTCAGTCACTTTATATTTAATTTTTATTCTTCGAATTACTTTGTTCCAAATTTTCAGACAATGTAATATGGCTTGTTCAGAATTCATTTTTTTTCCAAAAAATAAAACAAACAAATAAACAAAATAAAAGTATATTTGAGGAGCAAGCATTTAATTCGTGTTTTCTCTCTCTCTAAAAGAAAAAAAAAAAAAAAGAGTTGGTGATTTTTCTTTAAACTTAACATAAGAACTGTATGACTACATATCTTCCCAGATGGCTATATGTTTTCCTAGCACATAGTAATACATTTAAACAAATGATAATCGGGTTTTATGTTTGGTTATTTTTTCAATTTATTAGTTTTTATGTTCTCTGTATATTTTATTTATTCAAAGGAGAAAACACGATTTGAATGTTTGCTACACATTTTTAGTAAAATAAACATTTAAATGTACATTTTTTTTTTTTAATCGATTAATGATTTCTGTGTGTTACAACATAAAATTAAATCATTTAGGTCTTCTGTAAAATTATATTTACTAAGAACTCAAATCAAAATATAATCAATATAAAAAAGAAGAAAAAATCCTTAAATTTCCACATTTTCATGCTTCATATTTTTACTGATTTTCTTTTCCTGCATAAACGATGAAAACCATTACAAATTTCCAAAGAATTTTTGATTCAGTCAGATAGAGAAAAAGCTGAGGCAGCATTGCTTGCATAAATATAAAAAACATACGATATTTAGAATATCCAGTTACCTGTACATTTTTAGCACCTGTACCCTTTGTTATAAATTCTATTGGATGTCTAAGAAAATTCATTTTATTTATTTATTTATTCATTCTTATTGCAAAAGGAAATATAATGTGTTACGTATTCAGACCGTGAAATCTAAAGGTAAGATATACGTTTAAAATACCTTGTACAAGTAATTAGATTTTTATTATTGCTGTAAAATAAATAATTGTTACATTTGTATATAACCATAATAAACATATTCTTGTTTAGCCATCTGACCGCCACTTGTTTAGCCATCTGACCGTCACTGAGCCGTTATTATTTCTGCAATAGGCTAATAATTCAAAATTATATAATTAAGGAATTTTAAATATTTTTTCACATTTGAAGATGGTAAATAACAGCGATAAGATTTACAATCATGTGTATAGTTACATTTTTAATCTCAAGTTGAATTAAGCCTTATTATATTACATAGGGAAAACCGCGCAGTGAAAACAACATTACAATCTCGTCCTTTTCAAAGACTGTCTGAGGGTTAAATGTTGAGGCACAACTACTAAATTTTTATTTTTATATGACATATATTACTTTGTAATAACGTTATCATAATGCTGAAAGCGTGCAACATAGAGCAATAAAAAACAAGAAAGAAAAATCATGCAGTACGCATTGATTAGCAACACTTTCCAACTGTACACAATTGTTGTATCGAATAACTATTAATGTTCTTTGCCTACGTTATCGCACAACAGACAAAAGGACTGAAAAACATACAGATAGAATAATTGATTTTAAAATTACTCTTAGGCATTTTGGAAAGTGTTAAAAAGGCTTAACGCAAAAGAAAATGCAGCCGTTATAGATTATAATTACAGCTTTTAAAATCCTTGAATATTTTACTGTAGCCCTCTAAATCTGAAAGTTAATCATATCATATTCTACACAAAACAATATTTTAGAATATTAATAATACATGTCAATGTTTTTAAGATTTTTTTAGTAGAAAGTTTTTTAAATATAACTTTAAAAAAATTCTGTCCTAAAACGTAATACATTGGCATTTTTTTTTTTTTTTTTTGTTGTTGTCCCTGTAAACAAACTAGTTGTACAGGACCCATTAATGACATTTTAAATAGGGAACATGCCATAGGGAACTTGAGTGTATCATTTTAAAAAATTCTGAAAATATTCACGGATGATAGGAGCCGGAGACAAACATGTAGAAAGGTAGGTTTAAAGCAATTCCATAAATATTTACGGGAATTAGAGCGCAGAAAAACAGACAGAGAGACAGACAGACGGTCAGAAGAACAGTCAGACATATACACAAATTGAAATTATATTCACACTAAAAAAATGATATAAAGTGTCAAAAACCCACGCTTGGGATCAGGTCGATTTCCCGACACTCAGTTTCCCGACAAGTCAGTTTCCCGACGCCACTTTCCCGACAGGTACGGTTTCCCGACAGCTCACTTTCCCGACAGCTCACTTTCCCGACAGGTACGGTTTCCCGACAACTCACTTTCCCGACAGGTACCGTTTCCGGACAACTCACTTTCCCGACAGGTACGGTTTCCCGACAGCTCACTTTTCCGACAGGTACGGTTTCCCGACAACTCACTTTCCCGACAGGTACGTTTTCCTGACAACTCACTTTCCCGACAGGTATGTTTTCCCGACAGCTCATTTTCCCGACAGCTCACTTTCCCGACAACTCACTTTCCCGACAACTCACTTTCCCGACAGGTACAGTTTCCCGACAACTCACTTTCCCGACAACTCACTTTCTCGACAACTCACTTTTCCGACAGCTCACTTTCCCGACAGATTCGTTTTCCAGAGAGTTCTCTCTCCCGACTGCTTCTTTCCTGACAACTTACTTTCCTGATCACTCATTTGCCGGAAACTCACTTTTTCATTATTTATTTTTATTTTTTTTACTGTTTTCAACTATGAATTCTACTACAATGTAATATATATTAGTATCTTAAGAAACTTTAGTCTGTAGTATGAGTGTATTTGAGTGTGTTTGTATATCACATAACTCAAAAACGGTTGGACGTAGAACGTTGCAAATTAGTATATAGGTTTGTTATATTATCTAGTTGTGCACCTCTCTTTTTGGTCTTTCTGTGATTATCCGTTTTGGAGACATTTACAAAAATTATATTCATAATGGAAAATATACAAAGGTTTTGGCCATTATATATGACCTACCAACATAGAGATTTCAAAATAAGCTAATGATAGAGCCAGTAATACCCGTAATGATATTATTATGAAAGTTGTCGGCACGTATGAGTGTAGAAAGTAATTTGGAAAGACATAAGCAGGTTCTAGTCGACGAAAGCTTTTATTTTTAATAGTTTTGTGATTCATTTATAGAGCTTTCGAAGAATTTAGTTCTGCGCAATAAACCAATTGATTTTTCCAGAATATTCCAGAACTCTCTTATTATTGCAGTTAGAGCTTCCAAACTTTGGCAACCCTAAACTACAAGTTTTCGTCAAATTTGTTCGCCAACTCGCCAAATTCGATGCCAAGACCAAAAATCTACGCTGTATACTAATTTGCAGTATGGCGAGATTAGCCATAAAATTTTGCCGTAGATTTGTTTTAGGATAGCCAGAAACCCTTTCTCTATTTTAACTGAGTTAATTTTTTTTTTGGTAAAATTTATCTTTTCTTGATACTAATTTTTGCCAGAGAACAAAACTGGGCCGTCTATACTCGAAAGATTTTCGTTGAACTCCAAGTTGCGCATTTGCCAATGAGAGATTCTGTAACAAGCCGTGGAGTACTATTCCTGAAAAAACTACTATATTTGTCTCGGTGGTATATGTAATCGTGTTATCGTGCCTTTTTTGATTGGAGTAGCAGTTTTTTTTTCTTGCTTTTTTTTTATTTTTTATTTTAAAGAATATTCGTGGACTGGAACCTGCCACCTGCCTGTTTATTTATGAATCAGTTACCTCACACAAAACTGTGAATGTTTTCATAAAAATATGTATATTCCTATAGTTTTATAAGGAAGTCATGTGGTGGCTACATCAGAATTTTTTCTACTGCATTACCGTTTTATTGTCAATAAATATAACAATAATAAAAAAAATATATAAAAGAAAAAAAGATTTCGCCTTCAAATGAATGTGTTAAATAAAAACTAAATAGCATAACAGCCGTTGCTAAGTTTCGCAGACGATTACAATGGAAAAATAAATTTATGAAAAATTAAACATAGAAGCCAACATTTAAAATAGAAAAAAATAAAAAATAAAAAATAAATAAATAAATAAATAACAAAAAATTCTTATATGAAATTCGAAAAAGTCTCGATAAGATGCACACCTGCAGGGTCCCAGGTACCCATATGCCAAGTTTTGTAGCTCTGCGATAGGTAGTGTGAGTACCAGAGCGTAACTTAATTTTAATATATATATTTTTTAACTTGTTACCAAAAGCAAAACCGCTTTATATAGAAATCTATTTTTTCTTAAAGCAATAATCTCATCGTCCTTAAAATAAATAAATAAATTGTATCTGGAAAAGATATACATATTGTCTATGTGAGAAATATACAGAAATTGCATAACAATTTGTAACATCTTCAGAAAACTGTAAGTAATATTCTATATAAAATTTTTTTGCGTTTGGTGTGTTTGGGTAATAATTACATGCTGTATTATACCTATTATATGTTTTTTTTTTTTTTTTTTTTTTCTTTTCCCGAGTTAATATGATCAAAAGACAATAAATTGGCATAATGAAGTAGAAACCTGATTTTTTTTTTTTTTTTTCGGAATGAGAAACTTAATACACGTGTTAAGATTTGTAAAGTATTCTACCATTCAAAGAATGGTAGTTATTTTAGTTCCCCATCATACTATAGGTATGGGGAACTTAGGTAATCGTAAAAAATTTCGACCTCGGTTTTTTGACTTTTTTTATACGTTTTCAGGTGTGAGGAATCCGAAAATGACAAAATTTGTATGGTGTCTGTGTGTAGGGTGTCTGTTAGTCTGTTAGTGTGTCAGTCCGTTAGTGTGTTAGTCCGTTAGTGTGTTAGTCCGTTAGTCTGTTTACACGATATCTAGAGAACAAATGACCGCAGAGAGGTCAGGTCAGTTTTAAAATATTACTTTCGATGCTGGCAAAAACCTTATTCATTTGCAACATTCGAATTAAAAAACTTCGTAAGTTATTAGAAATTTACGATTTTTTTAACATGAGAGAATAGGACAAAAATTCACTTAAACGTGCATTAAATGGAAACTTTTTACTGTAAAAATGTCTGACCAGTTTTAAAATATCAGTTTTGATGCCGGAATGAACATCATTTACTATAAATATGCTACTTTGAAAATTTATCGCGTCATTGGAAATTTACGAATTTCTTAACATGGCAGTATAGGGCAAAATTTCACATAAACGTCAATTTTTAGAGATATTTTCATCGTAAAGATGTCAGACTATTTTAGAAATATTATTTAGAACACTGTCATGAATATTAATGACTATGAATTTTTCAATATAAAATATCGTAAGTTATTGGATACTTACGAATTTCTTAACATGGCAGAATACAGCAAAATTTCACATATACGTCAATCTTGAGGGATAGTTTCATCGTAATGATGTCAAACCACTTTTTAAGTATTATTTTGGATACTGGCATAAATATCATTGACTATGATTTTTCCAATTTAAAAACTTCGTAAGGTATTTGGAATTTACGATTTACTTAACATGTCAGAATAAGGCAAAATTGAGCATAAACTTCCATTTTGAGGATCATAAATACATTAGACAACTTCAAAATTACGTTTATGATATTTGTTTGAACATGATTAAATGCAAATATTCTAATAGGAAAATTTCGTAAATTAATCGTAATTTACGATTTTATCAACATAGCGAAATTGTAAATTTTCCATATAAATAAGAATTTTGAGTATTGTTGCATTGGAAGTAGTAGCATGAAAACTAAACAACAGAATTGACCCTGATAAAATAAATTAATAGATTAGAATGAGATAAATATATTGAATTGAACGGTGGATAGCCTATTAGGCGGGGATTTCATTCTGTCACTGTATCAAGCTTTGGTCAAATTCATTTCTTTTAACATGATTATAATATGTCTCGCACTAGAAATTTATGATAACAAAAATATGATGGGGAACTGAGCAGATTAAACCTATGCCAACTACTTTTAAAACAGCTTACAAGATATAAAATTAACCTACCTAAGCTGGATGGCAGTTAATTTTCTTCTAATAACCACATAGTACATGAGAAAGGATATCTAAAATTCATTTATGTAACAATCTTAAAAAAAATCATTAGAGCCGTTTTTGAGATACCGACCTTCACCAAAACTTAGCATACTCAGTTATTGACCGGAAAACAATAATTACATGCAAAAGGATATTTAAGAGGGAGTTAAAATGACGAGTTTGAAAAAAATCCATACAATCGTTTTTAAAGGAACGCACTTGCGAGACCTGAAATTGAGCTATTTATAGAGAACGCCTATCAATTTTCCTGAACTAACAAACTATATCATTCGAAAGGACATTTAATAGAATGTTTACATAGCGACTTTGAAGAAGATCGTTTGAGCCGTTTTTAATATACGGACTTTCAGTCTTATTTCCGGTTTCCAATCACCCCCTTCCGGTCTTCTAATGTTCACCAAAACTTGGAAAATTCATTTGTGCACTAGACTTGTATCAATTCTGAAGTTTTGTACTTCTATCATTATTAGTTTCGGAGATATGATAGTTAGAAGATTCCACACATACATACGCACACTGACCAATTGCTAAAAACTACTAATATAATTCCAATACTATGCAGAATAGTTCTACAGACTTAAATATTTTAAAGTTAGCGTTAACTTTAAATGTGTTTAAAACAAATCAGACTTAAAATAAATAAATAAATGAAATAAAATGAAATGAAAAAAAAAAAAAAAAAACTTCTAATAGTTTCGTTTCGATATTTTAAAACAGTCATTTATTTATTTATTTATTTATTTTAAGAATATAAATTCATGTAATTTACTGACATTACTATAAAAATAAATAAAATTCGAATACAGATTGTGTAGTAAAAGGAAAGGATTACTTCCAGAGTAAGAATAAATTGCCTGCTGAAGTTCATTTTTTCTCTGCATATCGTATTGCTAAAATAAATAATCTGGTGTGTCCCTCACACGACTTTCTCTTTCCCTGAAATTTAATACTATAAATACCGGTTGGAAATTAAGAGGTAACATAACGAGTACTGTTATGAAAACCTATGTTAAAACTATCCAAATTAGACTTCGGAAGAGTTTTATATGATAATTAGTTCTCTGTGAGGGGAGCTACTGCCAATCCTCAACCCCCCATTTCATTACTGCACATACATTTATATAAAATTTAAATCTGTTACTAAAATTAGCAGTTCACTTAAAACCATTCAGATAACTTTCACACGCAACATTCGTTGGAACTTATCAATCTTGATCAAACTTTTCCAGCAACAAATTTATATTAATTTGAAAATACAACTTTTGGACCTCCTGAAATTATTCATTTTTAATTTTCTCTAATAGACACAGACAAAGATCAAACTTTAAAAAACTTGACTTTGGTAATCAGAAAACCTCAAAACGTGTAACTACACAAAAAAAGATGAATATTTACCTTAAAAACATACATTTTCTATCATATGTCTATGAAGAATTCATTTCCATTCCTGAGCAGCTTTCCTGCACATGGTAAAATATTATAGTAAAGTACTTCCGCTTACCATAAAAAAGAATGTTATCGCTTAAATATTTGCAACCCTGTATGTCTTTTGAGGATTATGTACAAACCACATGGTGCACCTAATCACAATTCTATAATAATAATACACGGCACAACCTAAATTACGTTTCCACCAATTTTCAACTATCGTCGCACTATAATATAGTTCTCTTGTGTAGCCCTGTAAACGAACAGTGAATGATATTCCTACCATATTCTGCATGAGACATGTTTTTACGCCTATAAAACATATATATTAATTTCATTTGGTTTAGTGCAGCCTATAGACGTTGAACTCTACTTACCTACAATTTCCCACATAGATATAATGTATATGAATTCTCTTGGATGTCCCTGTACACGAACCATTCGCTTCCTCTCAACGAAAAACTTGGTGTAGCATCCCTATATGATACACACTTAAAATACCAAGTTTAGACTTTCTGCTACTATTAGTTCTTGAGATATGCTGATAACAGACACAAAGACAGACACACATACAGACCAAGCACTAAAAACATGATTTTCGGATTCAGGGGACCTCAAAATGTGAAAATATAACAAAAACTCACGTTCAAAAATTTGACCCTAAAACAAAATACTTTCTCTGCCTTATTGGTAAGAGAAAGTAAAACTAATTATAAGATTAAAAAAAAAAAAGAAAAGAAAAGAAAACTTTTTATATACCACGTATTTAAATTTTCTGAGGAATCAAATACGCGGGTATAAAAAATAATATTTAAGCAATAATTAAGCAAGAGGACTCAGTTGAGTAAAATAATAATAATAATAGTGGGAAAAAAAAGTTGGTTTTAAAAATAAAATATTACATTTTTAGAACAACGTATATTAGCATCATGACAAAAGCGACATTAGCACTTACCATTGTGTATAAAATTTTTAAAGTGATAATGACGTCAATTTTTGTGAGATGCATAATTTAACTTTTTATAATCATTTAACGTTTACGTTGAATTAAATGTTTTTTTTTTTTTTTTTTTTTTTTTTTTTTTATCGAAAGAAAATGGACTCTTTTTTTTTTTTTTTTTTTTTTTTTTGCAGCAATTACGTTATAGCTAATATTTTAGTGGCTATTTTATTGCTATTAAGAGCTTATTATTTTCATATTATAATTAAATAAAAGAAAACTATTCGAAAATTCGAAAATCTGATTTCGACTCCGTTGTCTGCGGGTTTTGAGCTACTGTGAAAGTTCCAAATGCCTAGGAAGTAGGAAAGTTAGTTAAAAATAGTTTTTTTACCGGAAGAAGATTTTTACCGGACAAACAAACAGTAATGGAAGTTAATAAAAACATGGAAATAATAAATCACACATTTACCACCATTTTTCTGAACAAATAAATAATTAAATAAAAATAAAACACCTTTCAAATTTTTATATTTGACTACGAACATCTCTTAATTTCATGCATTCAGAAATATGTTACAAAAGTACCCACTTTTGATTCAAATACGGAAACAAATGTTTCTTTTTTTTTTTCTTTAGAAAAACTCATTTCCATATGCCAAACATACATTAAAGAGTGGAAGTTTTGTTTTAAAAAGCAAGAAATTGGAAGAGTAATATTTTTATTTATTTATTTTTATTTATTTTTTGCATTTTGAATAAAAAAATAAAGCATTATTTAAAATTCATTTTAAATAATAATCAAATAGAATTACGTATTCAGCATTATTTTTATTATTTTTTTAATCCGTCTTATTTCTTATTAAGAAAAATCTGTAAACAAGCGAAATACCGAGAAATGTCATTGGAGAAAGTCAGCTGTTGGAAAAACGTACCTGTTGGGAAAGTGAGCTGTGGGTAAACGTACCTGCCGGGAAAGTGAGCTGTCGGGAAAGTGAGCTGTCGGGAAACTGAGTTGTCGGGAAACTGAGTTGTCGGGAAAGCGAGTTGTCGGGAAAGTGAGCTGTCGGGAAAGTGAGTTGTCGGGAAAACGTACCTGTCGGGAAAGTGAGTTGTCGGGAAAACGTACCTGTCGGGAAAGTGAGCTGTCGGGAAAGTAAGCTGTCGGGAAAGTGAGCTGTCGGGAAAGTGAGTTGTCGGGAAAACGTACCTGTCGGGAAAGTGAGTTGTCGGGAAAACGTACCTGTCGGGAAAGTGAGCTGTCGGGAAAACGTACCTGTCGGGAAAGTGAGTTGTCGGGAAACCGTACCTGTCGGGAAAGTGAGTTGTCGGGAAACCGTACCTGTCGGGAAAGTGAGCTGTCGGGAAAGCGAGCTGTCGGGAAAACGTACCTGTCGGGAAACTGAGTTGTCGGGAATGTGAGATGTCGGAAAAACGTACCTGTCGGGAAAGTGGCGTCGGGAAACTGAGTTGTCGGGAAACTGAGTGTCGGGAAATCGTACCAGACCCAAACGCTTAATGTAAACGATAGTACAATTCTAGCAATTTTTTATTAATAGCCCTGAGAATAACTGAATATTTTTGTGTCCCCCTGTAAATCTAATGGTAACCATGCTATATTCTATGCAAAGCATTCTTTTGTGCATATAAATAACGCATTTCAATTTCCTAAAACTTCGTGGAAAGTAAAGGTATGGAAATATGGTTTAAAGAAATATTCTCATAGAACACAATTCTTTGAAATACTTTCGGGTGTCTCTGTACACAAACCGGTAGAGGTATAAACTGCATTTTCAATAGGAAACACTCGATAGTGAACTTGAATAACATATATTAGTTTCAAAAAATTCCATAAATATTTACGGGAGTTAGAGCGCGGGCACACAGACAGACGGACAGACGGACAGATACACAAATTCATATCATATTCACAATTTTAAAAAAATGCTTGGAAGTGTTAAAAACGCTTAATGTAAACGAAAGTAGAATTCCAGCAAACTTTTAATAATAGCTCTTAATATAACAGTATATTTTTGTGTCACCCTGTAAATATAATGCTAATCATGCTGTATTTTACGTAAAGCATTCTTTTGCGCATATAAATAACATATTTCAATATCCTAAATCTTCGTGGAAAGTAAAGTTATTGATTTATAGAAATCTCTCTCATAGAATGCAATGCTTTAGAACACTTTTGAGTGTCCTTGTATATAAAACAAAGTTGGTATTTAATCCATTTTATACAGAAAAAATCCAATAGTGAACTTGAATAACATATTTCAATTTCATTAAGATATCTGTGCAGTAAAGGTATGAAAATATGATTTATAGAAATACCTCTCATAGAACACAATGCTTTGAAATACTTTCGGGTGCCCCTGTACACAAACCAGTAGAGGTATAAACTCCATTTTCAACAGGGAACATCCGATAGTGACCTTCAATAACATATATCAGTTTCAAGAAATTCCACAAATATTTACGGGAATTAGAGCGCAGAGAGACAGACAGACGGACAGACAGACAGACAAACCGAAGTCATTAACCCTTTTCAACCTTGTTGGGAAGTGTTAAAAATGTTAGAAAGGGTTAAACACGCTTAATGTAAACGAAAGTACCCTTTTAGCAAATATTTATTAATAGCTCTTTATATAACTGAATATTTGTGTGTCACCCTGTAAATCTAATGCTAATCATGCCATATTCTATGCAAAGCATTTTCTTTTGTGCTGATAAATAATACATTTCAATTTCAAAAAACTTCGTGCAAAGTAATGTTATTAAAATTTAGTTTAGAGAAATATCTCTCATAAAACGCAATGCTTTGGAATACTTTTGTGTGACCGTGTAGTGGTGGTATTTGCTCCATTTTATGCAGGAAACATCCGATAGTGAACTTGAATAACATATTTCAATTTCATTAAGATTTGTGTGCAGTAAGGGTATGGAAATATGGTTTATAGCCTCTCATAGAACACAATGCTTTCGTAATACTTTTGTGTGTCCCTGTACAGAAATCAGTGGTGGTATTTACTCCAGTTTATACAGGGAACATCCGATAGTGAACCTGAATAACATATTTCAATTTCATTAAGATTTGTGTACATTAAGGGTATGGAAATATGGTTTATAGAAATTCCTCTCATAAAACACAATGCTTTGAAATATTTTCGGGGGTCCCTGTACACAAACCATTAGAGGTATAAACTCCATTTTTAATAGGGAACATCCGATAGTGAACCTGAATAACATATATCAGTTTCAAGAAATTCCACAAATATTTACGGGAATTAGAGCTCAGAGAGACAGACAGACGGACAGACAGACAGACAAACCGAAGTCCTTAACCCTTTTTCAACCTTGTTGGGAAGTGTTAAAAATGTTAGAAAGGGTTAAACACGCTTAATGTAAACGAAAGTACTCTTTTAGCAAATATTTATTAATAGCTCTTTATATAACTGAATATTTTTGTGTCACCCTGTAAATCTAATGCTAATCATGCTATATTCTATGCAAAGCATTTTCTTTTGTGCTTATAAATAATAATACATTTCAATTTCATAAAACTTCCTGCAAAGTAATGTTATTAAAATTTAGTTTAGAGAAATATCTCTCATAAAACGCAATGCTTTGGAATACTTTTGTGTGCCCCTGTAGTGGTGGTATTTGCTCCATTTTATGCAGGAAACATCCGATAGTGAACTTGAATAACATATTTCAATATTATTAAGATTTGTGTGCAGTAAGGGTATAGAAATATGGTTTATAACCTCTCATAGAACAAAATGCTTTCGTAATAATTTTGTGTGTCCCTGTACAGAAATCAGTGGTGGTATTTACTCCAGTTTATACAGAGAACATCCGATAGTGAACCTGAATAACATATTTCAATTTCATTAAGATTTGTGTACATTAAGGGTATGGAAATATGGTTTATAGAAATGCCTCTCATAGAACACAATGCTTTGAAATATTTTAGGGGGTCCCTGTACGCAAACCAGTAGAGGTATAAACTCCATTTTCAACAGGGAACATCCGATAGTGAACTTGTATATCGTATTTCAATTTCATTAAGATTTTTGTAGTGTAAGGGTATCAAAATATGGTTTATAGAAATTCCTCTCATAGAACACAATGCTTTGAAATATTTTCGGGGGTCCCTGTACACAAACCAGTAGAGGTATAAACTCGATTTTCAATAGGGAACATCCGATAGTGAGCTTGTATATCATATTTCAATTTCATTAAGATTTTTGTAGAGTAAAGGTATGGAAATATGGTTTATAGAAATTCCTCTCATAAAACACAATGCTTTGAAATATTTTCGGGGGTCCCTGTACACAAACCATTAGAGGTATAAACTCCATTTTTAATAGGGAACATCCGATAGTGTACTTGAATAACATATATCAGTTTCAAGAAATTCCACAAATATTTACGGTAATTAGAGCTCAGAGAGACAAACAGACGGACAGACAGACAGACAAACCGAAGTCATTAACCCTTTTTCAACCTTGTTGGGAAGTTTTAAAAATGTTAGAAAGGGTTAAAAACGCTTAATGTAAACGAAAGTACTCTTTTAGCAAATATTTATTAATAGCTCTTTATATAGCAGAATATTTTTGTGTCACCCTGTAAATCACTTGCTAATCATGCTATATTCTATGCAAAGCATTTTCTTTTGTGCTTATAAATAATAATACATTTCAATTTCATAAAACTTACTGCAAAGTAATGTTATTAAAATTTAGTTTAGAGAAATATCTCTCATAAAACGCATTGCTTTGGAATACTTTTGTGTGCCCCTGTAGTGGTGGTATTTGCTCCATTTTATGCAGGAAACATCCGATAGTGAACTTGAATAACATATTTCAATTTTATTAAGATTTGTGTGCAGTAAGGGTATGGAAATATGGTTTATAACCTCTCATAGAACAAAATGCTTTCGTAATAATTTTGTGTGTCCCTGTACAGAAATCAGTGGTGGTATTTACTCCAGTTTATACAGGGAACATCCGATAGTGAACCTGAATAACATATTTCAATTTAATTAAGATTTGTGTACATTAAGGGTATGGAAATATGGTTTATAGAAATTTCTCTCAAAAAACACAATGCTTTGAAATATTTTCGGGGGTCCCTGTACACAAACCATTAGAGGTATAAACTCCATTTTTAATAGGGAACATCCGATAGTGAACTTGAATAACATATATCAGTTTCAAGAAATTCCACAAATATTTACGGTAATTAGAGCTCAGAGAGACAAACAGACGGACAGACAGACAGACAAACCGAAGTCATTAACCCTTTTTCAACCTTGTTGGGAAGTGTTAAAAATGTTAGAAAGGGTTAAAAACGCTTACTGTAAACGAAAGTACTCTTTTAGCAAATATTTATTAATAGCTCTTTATATAACTGAATATTTTTGAGTCACCCTGTAAATCTAATGCTAATCATGCTATATTCTATGCAAAGCAATTTCTTTTGTGCTGATAAATAATATATTTCAATTTCATAAATCTTCGTGCAAAGTAATGTTATTAAAATTTAGTTTAGAGAAATATCTCTCATAAAACGCAATGCTTTGGAATACTTTTGTGTGCCCCTGTAGTGGTGGTATTTGCTCCATTTTATGCAGGAAATATCCGATAGTGAACCTGAATAACATATTTCAATTTCATTAAGATTTGTGTACATTAAGGGTATGGAAATATGGTTTATAGAAATGCCTCTCATAGAACACAATGCTTTGAAATATTTTAGGGGGTCCCTGTACGCAAACCAGTAGAGGTATAAACTCCATTTTCAACAGGGAACATCCGATAGTGAACTTGTATATCGTATTTCAATTTCATGAAGATTTTTGTAGAGTAAGGGTATCAAAATATGGTTTATAGAAATTCCTCTCATAGAACACAATGTTTTGAAATATTTTCGGGGGTCCCTGTACACAAACCAGTAGAGGTATAAACTCCATTTTCAATAGGGAACATCCGATAGTGAGCTTGTATATCATATTTCAATTTCATTAAGATTTTTGTAGAGTAAAGGTATGAAAATATGGTTTATAGAAATTCCTCTCATAAAACACAATGCTTTGAAATATTTTCGGGTGTCCCTGTACACAAACCATTAGAGGTATAAACTCCATTTTTAATAGGGAACATCCGATAGTGAACTTGAATAACATATATCAGTTTCAAGAAATTCCACAAATATTTACGGTAATTAGAGCTCAGAGAGACAGACAGACGGACAGACAGACAGACAAACCGAAGTCATTAACCCTTTTTCAACCTTGTTGGGAAGTGTTAAAAATGTTAGAAAGGGTTAAAAACGCTTAATGTAAACGAAAGTACTCTTTTAGCAAATATTTATTAATAGCTCTTTATATAACAGAATATTTTTGTGTCACCCTGTAAATCTAATGCTAATCATGCTATATTCTATGCAAAGCATTTTCTTTTGTGCTTATAAATAATAATACATTTCAATTTCATAAAACTTCCTGCAAAGTAATGTTATTAAAATTTAGTTTAGAGAAATATCTCTCATAAAACGCAATGCTTTGGAATACTTTTGTGTGCCCCTGTAGTGGTGGTATTTGCTCCATTTTATGCAGGAAACATCCGATAGTGAACTTGAATAACATATTTCAATATTATTAAGATTTGTGTGCAGTAAGGGTATGGAAATATGGTTTATAGCCTCTCATAGAACACAATGCTTTCGTAATAATTTTGCGTGTCCCTGTACAGAAATCAGTGGTGGTATTTACTCCAGTTTATACAGAGAACATCCGATAGTGAACCTGAATAACATATTTCAATTTCATTAAGATTTGTGTACATTAAGGGTATGGAAATATGGTTTATAGAAATGCCTCTCATAGAACACAATGCTTTGAAATATTTTAGGGGGTCCCTGTACGCAAACCAGTAGAGGTATAAACTCCATTTTCAACAGGGAACATCCGATAGTGAACTTGTATATCGTATTTCAATTTCATTAAGATTTTTGTAGAGTAAAGGTATGGAAATATGGTTTATAGAAATTCCTCTCATAAAACACAATGCTTTGAAATATTTTCGGGGGTCCCTGTACACAAACCATTAGAGGTATAAACTCCATTTTTAATAGGGAACATCCGATAGTGTACTTGAATAACATATATCAGTTTCAAGAAATTCCACAAATATTTACGGTAATTAGAGCTCAGAGAGACAAACAGACGGACAGACAGACAGACAAACCGAAGTCATTAACCCTTTTTCAACCTTGTTGGGAAGTTTTAAAAATGTTAGAAAGGGTTAAAAACGCTTAATGTAAACGAAAGTACTCTTTTAGCAAATATTTATTAATAGCTCTTTATATAGCAGAATATTTTTGTGTCACCCTGTAAATCACTTGCTAATCATGCTATATTCTATGCAAAGCATTTTCTTTTGTGCTTATAAATAATAATACATTTCAATTTCATAAAACTTACTGCAAAGTAATGTTATTAAAATTTAGTTTAGAGAAATATCTCTCATAAAACGCATTGCTTTGGAATACTTTTGTGTGCCCCTGTAGTGGTGGTATTTGCTCCATTTTATGCAGGAAACATCCGATAGTGAACTTGAATAACATATTTCAATTTTATTAAGATTTGTGTGCAGTAAGGGTATGTAAATATGGTTTATAACCTCTCATAGAACAAAATGCTTTCGTAATAATTTTGTGTGTCCCTGTACAGAAATCAGTGGTGGTATTTACTCCAGTTTATACAGGGAACATCCGATAGTGAACCTGAATAACATATTTCAATTTAATTAAGATTTGTGTACATTAAGGGTATGGAAATATGGTTTATAGAAATTTCTCTCAAAAAACACAATGCTTTGAAATATTTTCGGGGGTCCCTGTACACAAACCATTAGAGGTATAAACTCCATTTTTAATAGGGAACATCCGATAGTGAACTTGAATAACATATATCAGTTTCAAGAAATTCCACAAATATTTACGGTAATTAGAGCTCAGAGAGACAAACAGACGGACAGACAGACAGACAAACCGAAGTCATTAACCCTTTTTCAACCTTGTTGGGAAGTGTTAAAAATGTTAGAAAGGGTTAAAAACGCTTACTGTAAACGAAAGTACTCTTTTAGCAAATATTTATTAATAGCTCTTTATATAACTGAATATTTTTGAGTCACCCTGTAAATCTAATGCTAATCATGCTATATTCTATGCAAAGCAATTTCTTTTGTGCTGATAAATAATATATTTCAATTTCATAAATCTTCGTGCAAAGTAATGTTATTAAAATTTAGTTTAGAGAAATATCTCTCATAAAACGCAATGCTTTGGAATACTTTTGTGTGCCCCTGTAGTGGTGGTATTTGCTCCATTTTATGCAGGAAATATCCGATAGTGAACCTGAATAACATATTTCAATTTCATTAAGATTTGTGTACATTAAGGGTATGGAAATATGGTTTATAGAAATGCCTCTCATAGAACACAATGCTTTGAAATATTTTAGGGGGTCCCTGTACGCAAACCAGTAGAGGTATAAACTCCATTTTCAACAGGGAACATCCGATAGTGAACTTGTATATCGTATTTCAATTTCATGAAGATTTTTGTAGAGTAAGGGTATCAAAATATGGTTTATAGAAATTCCTCTCATAGAACACAATGTTTTGAAATATTTTCGGGGGTCCCTGTACACAAACCAGTAGAGGTATAAACTCCATTTTCAATAGGGAACATCCGATAGTGAGCTTGTATATCATATTTCAATTTCATTAAGATTTTTGTAGAGTAAAGGTATGAAAATATGGTTTATAGAAATTCCTCTCATAAAACACAATGCTTTGAAATATTTTCGGGTGTCCCTGTACACAAACCATTAGAGGTATAAACTCCATTTTTAATAGGGAACATCCGATAGTGAACTTGAATAACATATATCAGTTTCAAGAAATTCCACAAATATTTACGGTAATTAGAGCTCAGAGAGACAGACAGACGGACAGACAGACAGACAAACCGAAGTCATTAACCCTTTTTCAACCTTGTTGGGAAGTGTTAAAAATGTTAGAAAGGGTTAAAAACGCTTAATGTAAACGAAAGTACTCTTTTAGCAAATATTTATTAATAGCTCTTTATATAACAGAATATTTTTGTGTCACCCTGTAAATCTAATGCTAATCATGCTATATTCTATGCAAAGCATTTTCTTTTGTGCTTATAAATAATAATACATTTCAATTTCATAAAACTTCCTGCAAAGTAATGTTATTAAAATTTAGTTTAGAGAAATATCTCTCATAAAACGCAATGCTTTGGAATACTTTTGTGTGCCCCTGTAGTGGTGGTATTTGCTCCATTTTATGCAGGAAACATCCGATAGTGAACTTGAATAACATATTTCAATATTATTAAGATTTGTGTGCAGTAAGGGTATGGAAATATGGTTTATAGCCTCTCATAGAACACAATGCTTTCGTAATAATTTTGCGTGTCCCTGTACAGAAATCAGTGGTGGTATTTACTCCAGTTTATACAGAGAACATCCGATAGTGAACCTGAATAACATATTTCAATTTCATTAAGATTTGTGTACATTAAGGGTATGGAAATATGGTTTATAGAAATGCCTCTCATAGAACACAATGCTTTGAAATATTTTAGGGGGTCCCTGTACGCAAACCAGTAGAGGTATAAACTCCATTTTCAACAGGGAACATCCGATAGTGAACTTGTATATCGTATTTCAATTTCATGAAGATTTTTGTAGAGTAAGGGTATCAAAATATGGTTTATAGAAATTCCTCTCATAGAACACAATGTTTTGAAATATTTTCGGGGGTCCCTGTACACAAACCAGTAGAGGTATAAACTCCATTTTCAATAGGGAACATCCGATAGTGAGCTTGTATATCATATTTCAATTTCATTAAGATTTTTGTAGAGTAAAGGTATGAAAATATGGTTTATAGAAATTCCTCTCATAAAACACAATGCTTTGAAATATTTTCGGGGGTTCCTGTACACAAACCATTAGAGGTATAAACTCCATTTTTAATAGGGAACATCCGATAGTGAACTTGAATAACATATATCATTTTCAAGAAATTCCACAAATATTTACGGGAATTAGAGCTCAGAGAGACAGACAGATGGACAGACAGACAGACAGACCGAAGTCATTAACCCTTTTTCAACCTTGTTGGGAAGTGTTAAAAATGTTAGAAAGGGTTAAAAACGTTTAATGTAAACGAAAGTACTCTTTTAGCAAATATTTATTAATAGCTCTTTATATAACTGAATATTTTTGTGTCACCCTGTAAATCTAATGCTAATCATGCTATATCCTATGCAAAGCATTTTCTTTTGTTCTTATAAATAATAATACATTTCAATTTCATAAAACTTCCTGCAAAGTAATGTTATTAAAATTTAGTTTAGAGAAATATCTCTCATAAAACGCAATGATTTGGAATACTTTTGTGTGTCCCTGTAGTGGTGGTATTTGCTCCATTTTATGCAGGAAACATCCGATAGTGAACTTGAATAACATATTTCAATTTTATTAAGATTTGTGTGCAGTAAGGGTATGGAAATATGGTTTATAGCCTCTCATAGAACACAATGCTTTCGTAATACTTTTTTGTGTCCCTGTACAGAAATCAGTGGTGGTATTTACTCCAGTTTATACAGGGAACATCCGATAGTGAACCTTAATAACACATTTCAATTTCATTAAGATTTGTGTACATTAAGGGTATGGAAATATGGTTTATAGAATTGCCTCTCATAGAACACAATGCTTTGAAATATTTTAGGGGGTCCCTGTACGCAAACCAGTAGAGGTATAAACTCCATTTTCAACAGGGAACATCCGATAGTGAACTTGTATATCATATTTCAATTTCATTAAGATTTTTGTACAGTAAGGGTATGAAAATATGGTTTATAGTAATGCCTCGCATAGAACACAATGCTTTGAAATATTTTCGGGGGTCCCTGTACACAAACCAGTAGAGGTATAAACTCCATTTTCAATAGGGAACATTCGATAGTGAACTTGTATAACGTATTTCAATTTCATTAAGATTTTTGTAGAGTATGGGTATGAAAATATGGTTTATAGAAATTCCTCTCATAGAACACAATGCTTTGAAATATTTTCGGGGGTCCCTGTACACAAACCAGTAGAGGTATAAACTCCATTTTCAATAGGGAACATCCGATAGTGAACTTGAATAACATATAACAGTTTCAAGAAATTCCATTAATATTTACGGGAGTTAGAGCTCGGACAGACAGACAGACAGACAGACAGACAGACAGACAGACAGACAAACGGACAGACAGAACGACAGACAGAGAAACCCAACGCGTAAACACTTTTCAACCTCATTGGAAAGTGTTAAAAAGAAAAGAAATGAGTTTATCTCAAAAAATGAGTAATAATGTTTTAATTAAAAAAATAAAAATAAAATGTTTTGATTATTTATCATAGTATATATTAAACCTTAATGTAAAAAGTTAAATTTAATTAAGTTAAGTTTGATTTTATCAGTAGACATTTAAATAAAAAAAATTGAATGGATAATTTTAAATATTCAGTTTAATGGATTCTTAAAAAGTATTATTATTGTTATTATTATTATTTGATCTCTGATTATATCTTTGTCTATATTGCTTGATTCAATTTTTTTGTTAATTTAATAAATTTCTTTTATACAAGAAAAGTAATATAAATGCAGTGTTTAAAAGTGAAGACATTATTTTTAATTTATTTATGTAATAATTTTGAAAAAATAAAGGCAAATATGCGTATATATATACATATATATATGTACATACACAAATATATGAATATACATATAACGTAATAAAATATAAATATATAACGTAAAAAAATCTAGAATTTCTTCACTCGACTTTTCGAACTTTAGGTAATTAACGGTTGCTGAAACTATTGGATTTGCAGATCAGGAGCCTCAACATCATAATTGCATCATTCGTTACTCAGCGAATAATTTTTATTTATACTATATTATTTAATATATACTATATTATTTAATATTTATTATATACTATATTATTTATACTATATTATTACTATATTAATTAGTTACTATATCTATATCTATCTATCTATCTATCTATCTATCTATTTATCAGTGGAGTCGCATGAGTGACGTTTCGGTCATCTTCATATATGTGCTTAGAAACAGTCCGTTATCATGGAAAGTTCATTCATCTAATTGACTGTTGGAATGCTGTCATACCTACGTTGCTCTATAAAAAAGGCGAATCAAACAATAAGATAAATACATATTCCATTACAATGCACTGTTTCCAGCCACTCGCATAGAGACGACAAAAACGTCATTCACGCGACGTCACTCTTATCTCGAATGCGTTTCTGAAGAAACTACCGCTCGTTACCACTCGTTCACACCCCTGTTGTACTGTCTGTCTATACATATTTGTATGTTTGTATATATATGATTCATTGTAAGTCATAGCATTCTATTAATTCTGTAAAACTGAAAATACTTGTACCAAATTTCCTAACAAGTGACTTATTTTATAACATATCGGAATTTTTAGCGTAGCCCTGTAAACTAATTACCAATGCTATGCCTACCATTTTAAATAGAAACCATAGTTTTAAACATTCTAATAACATATGTTTATTTCATTATGTGTAATGAAGTGTAACCATGTTAAAGTGCACTTATAAGAAATATTGTCTATAGACCATATTGCTACAAAAGTCTTTCTTCCCAATACACGAATTACAAACGTTACATATACTAATAAAACTATACAACTATTTCCTTTAAACTTATTAATATTTAAACAATATTTGACATTACTTTGATGATTACAGGATGTCATCCAAATTCTTTTGTGTGGTCCTGTAAATAAATTATTTAGTTCATATACACAATTTTTCTAGATAAAGCATGCTTTTAAGCATCTTAATAGTATATGTCAGTTACATTTTGTTGAATGTAGAATAAACACTTTAAAATCTGTCCATAGACTATAATGTTATGAATTTCTTTTGTATGTCCTTCTAAACCAAACCTAAATGTTATATACGAGAGTAAAAATGTTTGAAATTATTATACAGGGTGATCAGTTTAAAAGAGTACCCGTTGTTTTTTCTTTTTACCCTTTAATCTGACGGATGTGGCAACTATACTAACACTGAATAAACTACTACGTCAGAAACGCCAAAGAAAAATTATTGAGGTGCATACAGCTGTTTCGGTAGCCTAAAGCGTACCGTCTTCAGTGCAATCTTTCTGCACTGAAGACGGTATCAAAAATATTTTTGATTACCCTGTCCATATAAAGACTATTTGGCAAGCAATCTTTAGAGTACTCTTTTTTTGAACACTTACAATAATTATATTTATTTAACTACGGTTAGCTTGTATTTAAAATTAGAGATATAATATTTTGTTTAAAGATATTTTTAAAAATGTATATTTTTGTGTATAACCAACAGGATTTTCAACGAAACTAAACGTCAGTTTCATGGTGAAAAATGATTACAACAAAAGATAAATACATTGACGATTTATGAAATATGATCATCCGAGCAAAATAATTTGTAACTGGGAGTACGTAAGGAACGTTAACAAAATTCAATTTTCATAATTCAACAGACTAATGCCTAAGACAATTTATTAATCTATATTAATAAAATCAGAGTTTTGTCTGTAAATTTGTCGGAATCGAAAAATTTTGCGATATCTTCACGTTTTACACCCCATGAAAGCTGAAAATGACTTCAGAAAATTTTGCCTGTGTGTGTGTGTGTGTGTGTGTGTGTGTGTGTATGTGTCATCGTGTCCGAATGTTGCTTTTTTGTCCGGGTATCACTTGAGAACGGCTGGACGGAATTCAACGGCGCTTGGCAGGAAGTTAGGTCTTCACCCAACTTAAAATTATATCTATCAACTTTTCAGAAATTCTCCGCCGTTCCCCCGCCCCAAGGGGGTAAAATACTAAAACACGTTTGTCCGGGCATCACTCGAGAACGGCTGGACGGAATTCAACGTCGCTTGGCAGAAACTTAGGTCTTCACCCAACTTGAAATTATATCTATAGAAATTTTCAAAATCATGATTAGTGTTTAAATTGTGGGTAAAAAACGCCTGCGCATGCGCCATAAATATTTTTTCACTAAAATGCTTTGAATGGCAAAATAAAATATAAAAATAATTTTTTAAGTTAAAGACTTTTGTATTCGCGTGATTCGCACTACAAATTATGAAAAGATTGAAATGAAGTGTTGCCATCTAATTTTCATACTTTAGTTAATTTTAAAAAATCTAATTGTCGTATCGAAAAACTGTTTACACCCCAGGATTCAGAAAAATCACCTCTTTCACTTGGTACTGAATTTGTAACAATAAGTCTGATATTTCTAATTTATTTTTCATTTTATCCGTTTTTCCGTTGCTACTTAAATTTCCTACTTTAGTTATTTTTTAAAAATCTAATTGTCGCATCGAAAAACTGTTTGAACCCCTGGATTCAGCAAAATCGCGCCTTTCATTCGGTATCAAATTTATAAATATAGGTCTGATATTTCTAATTTATTTTACCCTTTTTCCGTTTTCAACCCGGATTCGATATGGAACAGCTTTAGTATTGGATCCCTTTGGCAAAATTTGAAATTCGGAACCGAAGTAGCTCGGACGTTTCTCGCCAAGATCTTTAATTGCACAATTGAGATAGCCAATGGACGACTAGAACGGGGCGGAGTTTCCTTTTGTTTGTGGGTAAAAGCTGCGCTATGATTGGCTATAGTCCTTTATTTGTGGGCTAAATGAAGACTCCTATAGGTTAAATTTCACCATGACGTCGAATGACGACAGACGTTCTAATCGTCAATGCAGTTCATCGCAGAAATGGCTTAAAATATTTAAAGTCACCAAAGGGTTCCCATACTAAAGCTGTGCGTTTTGTATTTATTTATTTATTTATAATATTTTCTATTAAAGACTTTTGTAGTCACGAAATTTGGTGCGTAAATTGTTTGTTTGCATCCGGCACTTATTGTAACTGGATTTCACGAAATTCGAAATCCCCCCCCCCCACACACACACCTTCTCGGAGTCGGAGGGCAATAAACGGTATAACTTTAGTATAACCCCACAGCTGAATTTGCCGATTTTTCTTTGGCGCCGTTTTGAAGGATAACGATGTCGTTCTGGACTGTTTGCGATATAATATGCAGCCTAATATGTTGTTTATTTTGGATTTTTGATCTTATGATTTAGATTATGATTTTATGATTTAGATTATGATTTTATCATTTATCATATATGATTTATGATTTAGCCATAAGCGCCAACAAAAAAAACCGCCAAATATCGTTGTAGGGTTATACTGAAGTTGTTCCCAATAAACATGTGTAAAAACATGTTTTTCCGTTTGAATTCGCTTTGAATTATCTTAGAATGGCGAATTATTGTGCGCGGATATTGATTAAGTGTACGTATTATGTACATTAGTGGGATTTTGCAAAACTTTGAACTCATCCACTGAGGAAGGGGAAGTAAGAAGTGTGTTCCGAAGGCAGTGGGGACCCAGACTGGATATTGATTAAGTGTACGCATTATGTACATTAATGTGATTTTGCAAAACTTCGAACTCACCGCTGAGGAAGGAGAAGTAAAAAGTGCGTAAATTGTGCCGAAGACAGTGGAGACCCAGAGTCCTTAATTTGCGAGCGAGAAAACCTCTACCAATCACAGCGAGAACTTAGGTTATTAATAAAGATATGATATTTTGAGACTTCATTTAATTTTAATGTCCAGCGAAGCGGGCAAAGCCTGCTAGTCCAATATATATACATATATACATACACAGTCGAACCTAGTTTAATTATTAAATATGTATGTACTAGATACTAGGTCAATTGTGGCGATAAAGCAGAAGAATTAAAAAGTAAATTAACTCAAAAAACAGACTTATGAACATGAAGTTAATTTCCATTTTAACTTGAAACACAACTTCAATTATATTTTCTTATTTCATTCACAAAAACATCCTTATGGAACTTCGTAGAGCTTTTATAAACGTCAGCAATCTAATCATTGCTTGATATTTTAAAGGATTAAACAGAATCTGCTGAATTGGACCATAAAATAGATTCAGGAACTTTCTCGTAATCTGGTACTTACAGGTCACGAAAATTTGTTATCCTCATACCATTTCAAAAATTTCAATTCTAGATGCTACTTTCGTTTTCCTTAAATACCTCCAACACTTTCCCAATATAATACAGAGCTTCATAATATACAGCAAAATAATTATCACTAGCAATATTATTGATTACCTTCAGTTGATGTGAACTTTTTGGTAAGACATATTTTTTAATATTAATGGTAGAATCAGAGTTGCCTATTAAACTGAAGTCAGAGGATGTATTGCTGCAAAACTTTCATCATCAAAAGAACTTCCAGATTCTTCTGGTAAAACCTTTTTGTTTGAAGTGTTGTTCTTTTTGTTTAAGGAAACATTTTTCCCCTTTTTTCTTTTATTTTTTTCATATAATCATCAGATGTTATAACAACTGCATCCATACCTATTGTCATATTAAAATGTTTTCATTACTAATACCTTACTTTAAGGATAAATAAAAAACCTAGTTCCACCTTCACAATCACTCTCAAGTTTTTTCACAAAAAGTAAAGAAAGACATCTGATTATAGTTAACAAGCTATAATCTGTATATTCATTGTAATAATCTAATGTTTTTGACTGTAACTTAACGTTTTTGTTCACTTGAGTTTTACTTTATTATGAATTGTGAATATAATTGTTTAAGTTAACTGATTTTTTAATAAAGTACTTACAGTTTTATCATATTTATTGATTTCCTTTTTAAATTGTGCCTAATATAATCAATGAATGAATAATAAATAGTAACTGGGCTCTTTAAATATTATTTTTTACATTATATTAAATTTACCTTTGACTAGAACATCAAAAAATATATATTTTTTTTAAACCTATTTTTTCATTGTCTAAGAATTACCCCAGGATGTCTAAACATTACCCCAAGGATTGTCTAAGAATTACTCCAGCATGAAACAATGCTACAATGCTTTTTAGAAAGGCCTATACTCATCTCAGTTTTTAAAAGCAATTTTCTGTTAATAAATTTGAAGGAAATGAATTTCTTCTTAATACCATTTAAAATCTAAAACTAAAGTAAATAAATATACGCAATAAACAAATTTAAAAATATTGAAAGTAAAAGTTCATAGGTAATTTTTCAGAGCAAATTTTCTAGTGAAATAAAAAATTTGCTAATATATGGATTACTGCTTAGAAAATTTTTATACAATGAGAATAGACATTTAAAAACTTAAATTCAAATACAAAATCAAATAAAAGTTAATAGCTTTTAAACAGCAAGTGCGTCTAAGAATTACCCCAAAGTTTCATGTCTAAGAATTACCCCGGTTACAACTACAAAACATGTATTCAAATTATTCTGTTACCCATCTATATACGCGTTTTAATGAAAAAAAAAATTGCTGAAACTTCCATTAAAATATTATTTAAAATTGTATGTGTAAAATAAACTTAATTTAAATCTACTTATTCTGCAACGCGTATCCTTGTTTCTTTTCTAACCAATGTATTTTTTTTTTTTTTTTTCAGAATATTCAAGAAGAAAAAAAAGATCTAATTTCTATTTGTAGTTTAGTGGAGCAAGTTTTACGTATTGATTATTATCTTTAGTATACATATTATGAAGAAATTTCTTATACTTATTACAATTATTTATATGGTATGTATATATAAATTAATGTGTTACAATGTATGCATATATTTTGCATTCCTTGTACCTTCAAATTTATGCCGTTTAAGTAACAAGCATAAAAGGCTCATTTTCTGTTTTCTTTTGAAAAAACGCAAAAAAAGAAAAAAAAAAGAGTCAAGCATCTAAAAGCACATTTTTAAGAGTATTTACTAGCAAGAAAATATTCAAAAGGTGTCGTCTCCAAAAAATATTGAAAAATATATGTGATTCTACTCTTCATAAAACACCAGAAAGTGGAAAAAATATCGGCTGAAATGAATTACGGCGATCACAAAAAGTTATCAAAATTATTCATTTTTGCCGATTTAGCGCTGTTAGGCTGTAAGTTCGAGATTGTCGTGTACGAACAGAACCGTGTTTTGCTTCTCCGCCAAGTACTCAAAATCAATCCCCTAACAGTTTGAAATCGCCAAATATGCTTAATTTTGATAATATTTTGTGATCGCTGTAATTCATTTCAGCAGATAATTTTTTCACTTCCTGGTGTTTTATGAAGAGTAAAGTCACATATATTTTTTTTGACAATATTTTTTAAAGACGACACCTTTTAAATGTTTCCTTGTAAGCAACAAAATGAAAAATGACATTCATGATTGTAATGAAATATTTTTGTGAATAAATTGATAAAAAAAAAGTTTATATATGTGTGTATATGCAAGGAAAATTAGAGCTGCACAGTATTATATGGAGAGCTGCAGAAGTTAAAGAATATTTTTCTCTTGGTAAGATGTACCGGTCAAGCTATTTTCTATTTGTGCTAGTACCTCTTGAAACATCTTATTGTTTTTTCATCATGTATTAAGAAGCCTCCCTGAAGATGGCCTCAATGTTTTTTAGTTTAATTAATATTATCTGTCTGATTTTATTGTTGTTTTCAGGCTGCATTTATTTTCAAAACAAAAATAAAAAAGCATTAAAAACTAGTAAACACTTTAAGGGCCTTCCGTGGCGGAGTGGTTATGTCCCCACACTGCTAATCGCCTTCGAGTGTAGGAGAGAGGGTTAGATTCCCGCGCTGGCCCTGGGTGTTTTTCCATTTCTTTGTATTGTAATTCTGTCATGTGATATCTGTAATCATCTGACGACGATTTACAAGCAGACTACGAGTCAAGCATACAAATCTGATGTACATGTTATTAATAAACAAATAAACACTTTAAAACACGTTTATATTTATTAAAATCTAATTTACAAAACATACAAAGCTTTTCGCCATGAATTTCTTGGCATCTTTATGTCATACAATTGATAAATGATAGTGGACAACAAATATATATATATATCATGGCCATGGGACACGTGGCGGTTATAGATGCTAGTTGCTTGCCAGAGAGTACTTATCCCATAATATACAATCGGCAGCAAAATTATTCGAGTGTTAGCAAAAATTTCTATGTAAAAAAAGTACACTCAATGCTGTTTTGTTAAATAAATCCTTGTTGAAGTGTTGAATCATGTTCTTAGACTGACTAAGAACGTGATTCGACAAAGATTTAATTAACAAAACTCTATTAAGTGTACTTTTTTTATATAGGATTATTTGATAGCGCTGGAATATTTTTGCTACTAACTGTATATATGTTGTCTACTATTATTTATCAATTGTTTGACCTGAAGATGCCATGAAAATTCATGGCGAAGAGCTTTGTATATTTCGTAAATTAGATTTTAATAAATATAAACGTGTTTTAATGTGTTTGCTAGCTTTTAATTCTCCTCTAATTATTAATATGCACACATTTTTTTTTTTTTTTTTTAATATCTCAATTTATTATGTCATGTTTTTATTATGTTCAAAATACTTTAAATTTTACAATTTATATTTACATATGTATGCATACATACATAATTGTATAAGGAATATTAAATTAAATTTTATCAGTAATATTAAATTATAATCGTATAAGTAATGTCAAAGTAGATACAATTTTATTACCTAAATATTAAAAACATGCTAAAATTATTAAAATTATTTTTAAGTTACATGTATGTTTTAACAGAAATCGATGTTTTGCTACAATTTGTAATTGAAAACTTGTAAAAGCACGACAAAAAAGTATTAACTGGTGTATGCAGTAACAATAATACTAATGCCATTATTGTAACATTGTTGTAATGATATTCCAATTCTTCTCACTGTTTATAAGTGTGAGAAGTAACGTAATATAGACTGAAATAACAACAGCAGCGGAAACTACCAATAATTGGATATTTCAGAAAAAAACTTATTTCTGGTTTAAAATAAGCATTATATATCATACTTGTAGCCTAAAATGGGCAACAGTCGGCCAACACATTTCCAGTAGACAGTGCGCTGCATATTTTGCACATGCTATGTAAGATTCATTAGAAAAGAAAAAAAAAAACTAATTAAAAAAATTTAAGTCTATTTTGTTTTTTTAAGTAACAGACATAAACTTTTGCACAAAATACGATTTAATTTTGTATGACAGGACTTATTTATTCATTCATATAAAGGCATGCAGTAAAAATGCGACTTTGTGTAATGGCAAGTAATGAAAAATAATTCTCTGTAGTAACAGAAAAATACGTTTTGTCAACGTAATTTTGCCGTAATTTACGACTATTTTCTCAAATTACAGAGAATTTCTGCCGGCAAAGTTGCATTTTTTCTTTCTTTTGTAACAGTGCAGCATAGGTTACTGTATTCATTTGTTAAAATTGCTTTTGTATAGCACAAGCATAGGCGTCCTTGGAGGCTTTTAAATTTTAGCTGTAATTTTTGTAATAAATTAAAATGCCTCTCGTCAATTGAGTAAGTAAACATCTTGGAGAGAATCATCCGAGTTACTAAGGTGTGAAATTTCAAATTTCGCAAGGGCTCTATAATGAATCTGCCCCATTTCTTTAGCATGATTTTTCTCAATTTCATTTTGATTATTAAAAAAAAAAAAAAAAAAAACTTCGCATTCGCATTTTATTTCCGACATAAAAATAAATATATTCACTTATTTATGTATTTATAGTTGTTATACACCATTAAATAACATGGCAAAAATTACCCCTTAGTTTCATCTTGTACTGTACATTCTGGAGGGAAAGGGGAATATTAAGGCCTTCGAAAAAAAGGTACTAAAATATATTAAGAAAAAAGTATAAAATATAGTTAAATATGAAAATTTTAATATCACTATTTCTTTGTAATGAAATTAAAAACATAAACGTAGGTTATGAACATATGTAAAATACAATTAAAGTATTAAATGAAAATTTAGAAATCTGATAGCACTTCATCTTTGAAATAATTATAAGGTCGATGATATAAAGATGTGGGATGAAAATATCTATGGTAAGAAGTGGCCATGTACGTGTAACGACCCAAGGCTCGATCGGCGCTGTGAAGACCGGAGTGCGAGTTAGCAGGGAAGCATTATCCATTTTGAAGATATCATTACACACAAACACATTGCAAACACATATCAATACATTACAAACACATATCATATATTACAAACACGTATCAATAAGCACTTTTGAACAAAATGGAATGAGTAGGTTCGAAACCTTTCATGACGAAGAATTCCAGTTTATTATTTCGGAACACGCATCAAAAGAATAATGAAAGCCATCTGTTGGGAAACTAGAGCAGCTGTAATAGTTCCTTCCCCAAGGCCAGCAATAACTGCAGAACTCAGCAGTACAACTCAACTCCTCTCCAGTTGAAGCGAGTGCTACCGGAATGCTTCTGTTTATCGCTACGAAAGAATGTTCTGTTTTGATCAATATGTCGCTATGGTGCGAATATTATTCGAATATAATATTACTTTAATTTCCGGGCCCTCTGTATATAATTGTTGTATATTAGTTTGTAAATAGTAATGTTTGTGTTCAACAATATCTGTTTATGGAAGTGTGTGCAGTTTGATTAAAAGAAAATATTGAAATTATTCTATGTTCTATTTCAAGACTCCAGCCTGCTTTATTCTTTAAAAATTGATTGTGAAACCAATATCTGGCGCCCCCGGGTGGGCCTGGCGTCTTTTAAAATAGAATGATTAATAATTAAGAGGTAAGAAGGTTAGATTTTTTCCATTTTGAAGTTTTTCATTGATGATCTAAAAAAAAAGAAATATTAAAACGAAACTTACGAAGAATATTTCATAAATGAATGCATTTTATTAATGAATATATTATATCATTTAGATAGTATTAGATAGTAATACAAAGTGTATTATTTATTGATATAATGAAAATAGAAATATTTTGAAGTTCATGATTGTCAATTGAAAGTTTGTAAAACGAAAATATTTTGGTTTTGAAGTTTATCTTGTGGTGATTTCAAATGTATGAAAACGAAATTTACTAAAAATAATTTAGTAAAATAAATATTGAGTGAATATTGTATTATGTTATTTGATAGTAAAAATGGAAATAATCAAAAGAAATAAAACTGCACACAGAGCTTCCTTTACGAGGGCCTATAATAAGCTAGAAAATATACTAGCAGACGAAAATTCTTCGTTCGAAGAAGTAGAGATCAGTTTAGTTTTATTTAAACAAAAATCTAATACATTAGAACTGACACATAATACATATTTAGATACTTTAAAAGAACGAGAATTTGAAACAGAATTTGATTCTGTAGAAGAATATAGGGAAAAATCACTGAGAATTCAAGTAAGAGCTCAACGCTTTTTAGAAAATCACAAAAAATTAAATGTAAAAGAAAGTAATATTGTTGATTATGATAATCAATTAGAGATTAACAAATTGGGTAAAACATTATGTCAGCGTCTCCCTGGAGTTGAACTTTACACGTTCGGGGGAGATTTAAAAGATTGGCTCACATTTTGGAATCAATTTAAGAATATTCATGAGAATAGAAATTTAAGTAAAGCAGATAAATTTCACTATTTGATTCAGTCAACTAAAATTAAATCAGAAGCAAGAGAAATTGTTCAGTCATATCCCGTAACTGAAGAAAATTATGATTTGGCTATACAGAGCTTAAAAGAAAGGTATGGTCGAGAAGACCTTTTGATCGATTTTTATGTTAGGGAGTTATTAAAACTCGTTCTTAATTCTAATAATAAGAAAAATGGTTCTTTGAGCGGTTTATATAATAAATTATCTACTCAGTTACGAGCGCTAGGCACTTTGGGTGTTACTAGTGAAATGTGTGGCCTAATTTTATATCCCTTAGTTGAAAGTTCATTACCCATAAATATATTACGTTTATTTGAACGACAGAGAAAAATTCTAGAAACTGAAAATAAAATATCGAGTCTTGATGCCATACTTCTGTTTTTAAGAAATGAAGTACAGTCCGAAGAAAAGATTAAATTGAGCAGAACCGATCTTTGTAATACGCTTCCTGAGCGCGAACATAAAGGTTTAACAACTTATAAAAATGTAAAAGATAATTATCCATCCGCAATGGAACTAATTACACATGATTCAAAAAGTAATTTATGTTCATTTTGCTCAAAAGATCATGAAATGCGATTTTGTAAGAAAGCATTTTATATTCCTTTAAGCGAGAAACTTTCAGTTATTAAAAATAAGGGATTATGTCGAATCTATTTAGTTAAGGGCCACGTAGCCAATTCATGCAAATCAAACATTAGGTGTCAGATTTGTAGTAAGAAACATTTAAAATTTATGTGTCCCACGTTGGAATCTAATAAAAATAATGAAGGTTCTAGGTCACTTTCGAATCACGATGAAATAAAAGAAAAGTGTGTTGACACACTGTTTACACAAAAAGAAACTAAATCAAAATCGCATGCCACTAATAATGTATTTTTACAAACTTTAGTTGTAATGCTGCATGGAAAAAATGCGAAGCGCAAAGCGAGAGTTGTCCTAGATACAGGGTCTCAAAAGTCATATACATTGAAATCCACTGCAGAAGAATTAAATTTCGATTTTGTAAGAGAAGAAGAATTTTGTCATTCATTATTCGGTGGAGAGAAAACAGATATAAATAAACACATATGTTACAAAATTTATTTGAGCAATCTTCATAATGATTATATTTGTAGCTTAGATGCTCTAGATCAAAATGTTATTTGTAATGATATTTCTGCGATAACTCAAGGAAATTGGATACGTGAGTTAAAAAATAAAGGAATCAATTTAACTGACATTGACAATTCTGGGCCTATCGAAGTTCTTTTGGGAGCAGACGTCGTGGGTAAATTATTTACTGGTAGACGAGAACAACTTAAGTCAGGCTTAGTCTCCATGGAATCGAAATTAGGATGCACTTTGATGGGAAAAGTCCCTCAGTCCAGTAGTTGTAGAGATATAAATATGTCTGTCATTAGTATGCTTTCACAAGAAGACATATCGGTTTCGAAATTATGGGATTTAGAACTCCTTGGCATTAGAGATCCTATAGAACAAAGTAATAGGGAAGATATTGAAAAGGCTGTTATAATACATTTTAAAGAAACAGTCAAACAAAAGCAAGATGGAAGATATGAGGTCCATTTACCGTGGAAAAAGGATCATGCTTGCTTACCGAGCAATTACGAAGTTGCAGTACAAAGATTAGAATCTACTGTTAAAAAGTTAGAAAAAACTAGATATCGTAAAAAATACCATGAAGTTTTTAAAGAGTGGATTGATGATAGAATTATTGAAGAAGTTCCCGTTGAAGAATTGGCACTTGCTAATTCTTATTACCTTCCCCATCGTCCAGTAATTAAGGAAACATCATCAATGACCTCTATGAAAATTAGGCCCGTTTTTGACGCCTCAGCTAAGAAGCCTGGTTATCCATCCCTAAATGATTGCTTAGAGACTGGTATTAACTTTATTGAAACCATTCCTTCGATTTTAACAAGATTTCGCTTATACAAAATTGGGGTTATTTCTGACATTAAAAGAGCGTTTTTACAGATAGCTCTGCACGAAAAAGATCGAGATTTCTTAAGATTCCTCTGGTATGATGACAAAGATGACATAAAGGTTTTCCGTCATACACGTTGTGTTTTTGGGGTAACCAGCAGCCCTTTTTTACTCATGGCAGTTATTCATCACCATTTGTCAGCTGAATCGTTGAAAATAAAGTATTCTGAAAAATTGCTGGAAAGATTGAGTGACAGTTTTTACGTGGATAATTGTGTGGCCAGTGTACATAACATTTCAGAGTTAGATAACTTTGTGAAGTATGCCACAGATATTATGAAAGAAGGGAAATTTGATCTTAGGGGCTGGGAAAGAACAGCTTGTCCTGAAATCTTTTTCTCAAGATTCTAAAACACAAGTGTTAGGCTTAATATGGGACAAATACTCTGATACCTTAGAAATAGATTATGAAGTATTAAAATTTGATAAGACAGAAAAACTAACGAAACGAAAAATTTTGTCATTTATTAGTAAAATTTTCGATCCGACAGGTTATATTGCCCCAGCTTTAATACAACCCAAAATTTTGCTTCAAGCCATATGGAAAACTAAAGAACATTGGGATGCGGAAGTTAGTGATGAAATTAAAAAGAAGTTTCTTGGTTGGGTCAAAAATTTGCATTTTTTAAAAGACATAAAAATACCTAGATGGACTGGTGTGACTGAATCGTCACTTCTAAGTTTGCATACATTTGTAGATGCGAGCAAAGATGCCTATGCCGCATGCGTTTTTCTAAGATCTGAGTCCACTAATGGTGTAGTGAACATTCACTTATTGCAAGCTAAATCTCGAATAACTCCACTGAAAAAGATAACAATTCCACGTTTAGAGCTCATGGGAGCTACAATAGGAGCAAGATTGTTCAAATCAGTTAAAGATGCTCTGAAAATGGAAAAAATAGAATCCTATTTTTGGACTGATTCATCTACAGTACTCAGTTGGATTAAGCGGCAAGAACAGTGGTCAGTTTTTGTGAATAATCGCATAAATGAAATTAGGAAACTTACTGATGCTGAGAATTGGTTCCATGTTTCCGGTGAATTGAACCCTGCTGATCTTGCATCCAGAGGATGTGGAGCTAAACAGTTGTTAAAATCTCAGTGGTGGCTGGGACCAGTCTGGTTGAAGAATCCAAGAGAGCAATGGCCTAAGTCAGTCATAAATATCAATGAAGAAGAGATTGCTCAAGAAAAAAGAAGAACTGTAGTTTCTGCTAATAATATTGAGTTTGAATCTGTTGTATCCCGATTAGCGAACAGAGTTTCAAAATTTTCCAAGATTGTTAAAATCATAGCTTGGATATTACGTTTTCAACCGAAATCTAAAGACTTAAGAAAATATCCAAATATTACATCTGAAGAAACTGAGAATGCTCAAAAGACACTTTTTCGTTGCGTACAGACTGAATGCTTTACAGATAAAGAAGGCAAAAGATCTCTCGTAAATTTCCAAACTTATAAAGATGATGAGGGAATACTAAAACTGAAATCAAGACTTACAAACGAAAATGAAAATTCTGATTTTATTTTTCCTTTGGTTCTTCCGTCCAAACATCCAGTATTGAAAAGACTTATCGAGCAAGAGCACATTGTCAACAAGCATGCTGGAGCGTCTGCTCTACTTGTTATTTTGAGAGAACGATTTTGGATTTTAAAGGGAAAAAGAATTATTCGAAGTGTCATACATGAGTGTAATATCTGTAAGAAGCAAAAGGTTAAACATCTAGAAGTACCATTTCCTCCTCTTCCAGAAGATCGAACGAAATTAACAGCAGTTTTCCAAGTCTCAGGAGTTGATTTAGCAGGCCCTCTGCTCACCAAGTCCAAAGAAAAAGTTTGGATCGTACTATTTTCTTGTGCGGTGTTTAGGGCTGTACATTTAGAATTGATTCCATCACTTAGTACGAATGCTTTCATTCAGGCTTTACGAAGATTTATAGCGAGAAGAGGACGGATTTCTGTGTTATACTCCGACAACGGTACAAACTTCACTGGATTAAATAATGCATTGAAGAGTTTGGATTGGACTGAGATTCAACGAACGTTTGAAGTAAAGGAAATTTGATGGAAATTTAACCCACCATCAGCCCCATGGTGGGGAGGGTTCTGGGAAAGACTTATAAGAATTCTCAAAGATTTGCTTCGAAAAAACTTAGGTAGAGCCTCTCTGACACAAGAAGAACTACATACGCTTGTATGTGAATGCGAATCTATTATGAACACTAGACCGTTAACGTACATATCTAAAGATCAAGAACTAAATGTTCTAACGCCTTCACTGTTCCTTCAAGAATTACGAACAAGTGATGTACCTGACTTGGATCAAATTGAGAAAACTGACGTTGTTGAAAGATACAGATATATTCAGAGAGTAAGAGAATCTTTAAAGCAAAGATTCAGAAGAAAATATCTTGGTTTTCTACGTTCGTCGATCCCCAAAAGTCACGACACAGTTCAAATGGGTGATATAGTCTTGATTGGCAGCGACGATAAGAAACGCTTATGTTGGCCCTTGGCAAAGGTCATCGAACTCTTTCCTAGTAAAGATGGAATTATTAGGCTGGTTAAGCTTAGAACATCGAAAGGAAATTTACTACGACCAATCCAGAGACTCTATCCTCTTGAAATCACACAAAGACTTGAACAGCATGTGCCAAATCCTGCACCAAAAACAAATAACAGTAGTGAGAAGCCTAATGATGGAGAGCTACTTAAGACACGTTTTGGCAGGGTAGTGAGGCCAGTAAAAAGACTTGATGTGTAATTTTAACATAAGATTGCTCAAAAACTATAAAAACATTTTTTTTTCTTTAAAAAGTGAACTCTAAATATATATATATATATATTTTTTTTTTGGTATTTTTCTTTTTTTTTATTATTAGATGTTTAATGTAATTCATATATATTGTCATTTGTTAACCTTTCTATTAGTATTTTTCAGTGTCATATTTCTGTTGAGCATTTTTGCAGAACGCTCAAGTGGGGAGGATGTTGGGAAACTAGAGCAGCTGTAATAGTTCCTTCCCCAAGGCCAGCAATAACTGCAGAACTCAGCAGTACAACTCAACTCCTCTCCAGTTGAAGCGAGTGCTACCGGAATGCTTCTGTTTATCGCTACGAAAGAATGTTCTGTTTTGATCAATATGTCGCTATGGTGCGAATATTATTCGAATATAATATTACTTTAATTTCCGGGCCCTCTGTATATAATTGTTGTATATTAGTTTGTAAATAGTAATGTTTGTGTTCAACAATATCTGTTTATGGAAGTGTGTGCAGTTTGATTAAAAGAAAATATTGAAATTATTCTATGTTCTACTTCAAGACTCCAGCCTGATTTATTCTTTAAAAATTGATTGTGAAACCAATACCATCCTTATATATATATATATATATATATATATATATACTTTTTAGAGACCATGATAAGAAGATTAACATCTTTACAAAATAACAGACAGCAAGCTAATTAATTTATTTTGTCAAATCTCCTTGGCATGAAAAATCAATTTGGCTGAACACATTTTAAATTTTTTTGTATTTAAACCTAAAGGAGTGGTTCAAGATTGGCCGTTAATTAAATTACGTCATATGGTACCATTAAGCATTGTCAGGTGTCCAGAAATAGGCTAAACGCGCAAAATCTATCGATAAAAACATTAAAAATGATTTTCAGCTATTTTAAGTTATAACGGAAATTTTTCGTCTGATTGGAGACCGGATGTTAAAACCGCAGATGGGTTTTTTCTTTATTTTTTATTTTTTTATTTAATGATTACTTGGTGAAAAGTAGCATATAAGAGTTATGATTTTAGAATACTGGAACAATAAATTATACGAAATTACAGATTAATGAAAAAGAAATAAAATAAAATAGATTAAGCAAATTGAACTAAAATATATTAGATTCTTTTAAAATAAGAAATATAATATTTGCTTGCATTTTAAATAAATAAAATGTAATTTAAATTAATAATAATAATAATATTATTATTATTATTATTATTATTATTATCACTTATTATTATTATTATTATTATTATTATTATTACTTATTATTATTATTTTTTTAAGGGATATGTGATTTTTAACATCTCAGAGGAGTTGAGAAGGAAAATATAAAGTCAGTATCCTACAAGTTCACTTTTTTTACAATGCCTTTTATCAGTCAGTCTGTCATCGTTGAATCAAGTCAGTCAAGATAAAGTTCCTTTTTTGATATTTTCTTATGCAATCCTGATTAATTGATGAGGTCGCCTTTTCATCCATACTGTCATATGTCTTTATAAACAGATTGCGCAATTATGCTCTAAATATTTTAGAGTGGGTTTAAATCCGGATTGCAGGATGGCCAATCATTTACATGCATTATCCTGACTGAAATGTCAAATCTCCTGATGTAATTAGAGTGGTATTGGGATGAAAACTATCATTCAGCATATCTTGATACTTTTTGCATTCATTTTGGTATAAATTAATACAATTGGTAACGTACAATTAGCAGCATAACATTACGGACTCCCCTCCCCTCCATATTGTCACTTGGAAAAGTAAGGTTTTATTTTTTAAATATTGTGTCAGTATTTTTCAATCAGGTCTGGCCATTAAAATTATATACCGGGTGATCCAAAAGTCAGGACAAATTTTAAAAATGAATAATTCGAAAACGAATCAAGATACAAAGATACGGTTTGCACCAAACGGATGGAAAAGAAGCCGGGTTTTGTGTGGCAAAGAAAAAAAAATAGTTCTGTTGGCGACCAACAGATGGCGCTGTCGTATTTCTGATGTAGGATTATGCAAAGCAACAAACGGTATAAAAAGGAACAACTACAGCAGGTAATGGTAGTTGAAGCTTATATGCATCGAAATATCCCATTCTCAGTCGCTACTTCCATCACGCATGGCCTCCAAAATCTCCCGATCTGACACCCTGTGACTTTTGGCTGTGGGGATTCTTGGAAGTCAAAAGTGTACCGCGACCAACCGGCATCACTAGTAGCACTGAAAGATGCCATCCGCCAAAATAAGTCTGCCATAACGCAAAAAATGCTACTAAATGCTGTGAACGATGTGGTGAATCATCTCACAGCTGTACTTCTGAATGATGGACATTGAACAGTTACTGTAGTAGTACTAATTAACTGTAATTAAGCTGACTTGTAAGTTGTCAACACTTTTTTTCATTTGTAAATCATCTTTTGGTGAAATAAAACACTATAGCACCATCTGTTGGTCGCCAACAGAACTAATTTTTTCCTTTGCCACACAAAACCCGGTTTCTTTTGCATCCGTTTGGTGCAAACCGTATCTTTGTATCTTGATTCGTTTTCGAATTATTCATTTTTAAAGTTTGTCCTGACTTTTGGATCACCCGGTATATATATATATATACATATATATATGTATTTATCTTCAAGTAGAACATATTTTTTAGCAAATTTGAAGCGAGCTAATTTATGCTTCTTTGTCAGGTGTTCGAGATTGTAATTTTACAAACTCCATCTTCGGGTTGAAACTTAAAGCACTGCAGGCAGTTCGGTTTATACATGTTAGTCTTTAAGCACTAAATATTTCAAAAGAAGACTTTTTTTTATCGCACGTCGCGCGAAAAACATTCCGTTTTTGGCGCCTTCAACAGTTTAATATATATACAGTTTAATATATATATAATAGTTTAATATATTGACTAACGTTTTGGAGTAACCGATAGAGCTGGAAATAGCAGCACCACTCATTCCATTAGCTTTCATTCCAAGGTTTACCACGTTCTACAACGAACAATTGTTTCTGCCTCAGCATCGGTGCCAATAGCGGCAACATAATAGCGCAGAGATAGACTTAAAGTAAGTCTAAGACTTAAAGTAAGGTTGCTTTTGCTATTTCGTGCTTTCTCAGACTGCAGAAAATTTGCATATGCCTCCAAAAATTCGACGACCTTAAACTTTTCCCCTTTAGCAAGGAAGATAATTATTTAATATGGGAATATTAATTTAAATTAGATTTTAATTAAAGTATATTATAATTAACAAATCATTTGCATACTTTGTATTTTTGTTGCTTTTCCACCCAAAAAATTTGTATAAATCCTAGTAATCAACCTTATAATTTTTTCCATGGCCTTATATTGGATATTAAAACTGTGGAACAAGGCTCTAAATAAGTGAAAAAGTTTAAAGGAAATTTGGGTATTTAAAAAGTTCTTTATTCAATATAAAATAAGATAATAATTATTTAAAAATATGTATATTTATTTTGAATAATTTTATTTCTAGATTATTACCACAGTTCTGACTCAAACGAAATGTGGCAACAGGACTTGTAATGATGATCAGTGCTGTGCAGAAGTGTCATCTTTTTTACGTTATTGTCGTAATAAACAAAATAAAGGTACATTTTATTTGTACATTATTAACCTTAAAACAGAATATACATATGAAAAAAAGAAAAAAAAGAAAAACTTAGAATTTCGTTAAAAATGAGAGCACTATTAATGTACTTATTTTTTATAAATATGGGGTAGATCTAGGTTAATAGTAACATTTTTTATTTTTTATATAAGCTGCACGAATTTTAATTAATTAAAATACTTACTGTATAAATTGTGTAGGAAAGGGACTCTGAAAAAATTTAATTAAATTACTTTTGTAAGTTAATTAAATTTATTTTTTATATTGTAAGGTAAAGTTTACGAAATCGTAACATGTAACTTCAGAATGTAAAGTAATTTACAATTTAAAGTAATTTTGCAATGTAAAGTAATTTTGTAAATTATCACGATTTGCCTATAATATGAGCAAATTATGCATTGATGGTAAAGATAATTAAGTATTATTTATTAAAAAATAAATGATGCAGAACTAAGATTCAAATTATTGCAATTATTAATTTCTAAATAACTTTCAAAACGTTGTTCATATTTAGTAACTGTTTCAATACAAGATTTAAATTGTTCGAAAATTTGATTAAAAAAATTAACAGTACCAACTTCAGTGATTTTCATCGTATCTGGCTTGGTTTTGCTTGCGGCAACCAATGTTGATAATCGCTTAATACTCAGAATTATTGTTCGCAATAATTCTTGAAATTGTAATTGATCCTTATTGCTTGATAGATAGTCGAGGTAATATCGATTTCGAATAATTTTTCATCGTCCCCACTTTCATACCTTTTTGATATGATTTGATACTACCCACAAAATAAAACGTACAATTTTTACTTCTTTATTCTTTAGCTGCGCGTTCTATTTACACGATATGTACAAGAAAAGAGATAATATATATAGATAGATAGCTTATAATGGATTGTTTCATTTCAATTTCACTTACGATAGAGTGCTGTCTGATAGATACTACAGGATTGAGGCGGTATACTACCACTCTCATATAGAAATTTTTGTCAAATATAATTTTTTCTCAAACTGTTTTTATTCGCTTTTTAAAATACACTAGGAATGTTGATATACAGCATTTCATATGTTATACAATAAACTGTAATAATATGTCGATAGTAATGTAGCTAAGAGAGCTGCAGCAGGTAACTTATATTTGCTAATAATGGACAGAAATGTAAACCATTTCAAGTAATTGTTGCTTAAAAGTACTTAATATCTGAAAGAGCCAAAATTGGTAACAGTTTTGATTTTTGTATATCACAGTAAGTAAACTATTGTAAATTATTTTCTGTTTTATAGTTTCATTTAAAAATTTTCGAAGAAATTCGCTTTCAGTCCTTGATCAGAGACTGTTAATTTTATTTTCTTTATTTTCTTTAGTTTAATATATATATATATATATATATTAAGTGAAATATAAGTTATTGTATTCTTAGTGTTTAAAATTCATTTATAGAAATACCATTTGTAATATTAAACATTTTCATTAATATATACTTAATTATTATACAGAAAAAGAAATGTGTGTGACTACTTGTGGATGTACCGGCGAAATGGTTTGTAAAGTAAGTATAATGTTTAAGAATATTTATCATTCTGTTGAAAATATATACTCATGTTAGTCAAAATTTCATATTGAAGGAATGATGCGATTGAGCTGAAATTTTCAGAAAATACAAATTGTAGTGTCTTAATTAAATGGTTAATATTTCAGAATCACCAAGCATGCGTGGGCTGAACGATACTGGCCCTCTGAACTACTGCTGAAACCGTATGCATAGAGAGCTGTTGTGGGACGATCAAAATAATCAATGGTTATCAGCTAGTGGAAATATTAGGTGAGACGCAACAAGCCCCTTCGACGAAAGAGGCTGACATTTCGACAACTTACGGAGTTTGAACGGGAGTGAATCATTGGCCTTCGTGAAGATAGCTTTTCCTAACGTGAAATAGCATCTCGTGTGTAGCGTAGCAGCACCACAGTGGTACAGGATGGTAATCAGTGGGGCAACGAGAATCCTACAACTTGAAAATCCGGTATCTTAATGTTTTTAACACCTCATTAAATAATAATAATAATTAGTACAGATAGAAAGCTTTATAACAAAGCCTTTTTAATCATTTTGTTGTAAAAAAGTCACTTTGAAATAATATTGTACCATCATTTTTGTTGATACAAAAGTGCTTTTGTAAGGAAGGTGACCCAAAGGTGGCCATAGTTAAGCTTCAAGAATCTTTTTTATAATTTTTTGGTTGGGTTTATGTGGCTGGATTATTTTTCGTAAAATGCTAGATTTATCTCTTACACATATCAAATATAATTTTCTTTGTAAAATGTAATTTAGATATTTTTATAATACGATTTCAAAATTGTAGCTTGCGGGCCACCTTTGGCGCATAGTGTTCCAAAGGTGGCCCATTTTTTGAAAACACGTTTAAAATGTGCTTATAAAACGCTCTTTTGTTATGTTTCGGGTTTTTCTTCTTATTAATCTCACCTTTTGACCTAAAAAAGACTTTCAACTACCTTTTGTGCAAAATAGTTCAGAATTTTTATTCTGGGATTTATTGACTTCTTTCGGTTGGTTGGTTGGTTGGGTTTTACGTCGCACTAGTGCTGCGCAGATGGGCAATTTGACTTCGTTCGGAAGATCTCTGGTATTCCAAATAGTGTGGAAATTGTTGAAGAATAAATGATAATAAGCTTTTTTTTAGATATTTATGCAGAAATTTTGAGAGTTACCCTTATTACATTAATTTATGTTTTCATTTGATGAGTTGGTTCACTTGTTCCGAGGTTGCCCGATATCTGGGCCACCTTGAGAACATGCATATGGTCGCAATTTGCACGGAATTAAACTTTTTATCTGATACATTTATTAATAATAAAATTAGTGCGAAAGAGAAAGAAATAAGCTTTTAAAAAACATGTCATAACTCAGAGTTCTAAGGAGTTAAACATATGCAAATTAAATTATTGTCTTAACTGGAAATCAGAATGACAACCCTTCTAAAGTGAAATCACTTCACACAATGGCAGTCGATCAAGATGATCTGTTTAAATTCAGGCTCATACCCAGGAGATACATATTTTACAACACAGTAGCGCCATTTTGTGATTCGAAATAAAATTTAACCTCTTTTAGGGTAGTGGGCTACCTTAGGAACAATGACCACATTTAATTCACCTATCTTATCAATAAAACGTACCTATTTTGTAGACGATATGGGTATAAATAATCTGTAGATCATTTATTTGTTTTTGAAAAAACAAATAAACGAGATTTTTGGACTATACACTGTCAAAAAAAAGTCCTCTTTGCTGCCAGAAAATTTCTATCAACGTAATTTTTCCGTTGATAGAATGTATTTTTCTGAATTACAGAAAATTTCTGGCAGCAAACTGCAGCAAACAGGACTTTTCTTTTTGACAGTGTAAGTCTTTAACATCAAATTAAAGTTTGCTGAAAATTAGTTTATTCTTATTTATTTTATTTTATCTGCAGCAATGGCGGTGCGAAAAATCATAAGAAACAAGTGATGATGCATCCGTCAGTACAGATACGCCATCAGACATCAATACTGGAAATGCAACTGACTCTTCTGATTTGCACACAGAACGATTAGAGACAAGCACGATGTAATGTTCTGCTCTGTAGTGTGAACACACTATATTTTGTTTTTGGTTTCTATCTAAATATTTGAAATAAAAAATATATGTTCAGTGTAAAAAAATAATAAATAAATAATAATAATTAACTCAGCGAAGCGGGCAAAACCTGCTAGTACTTAGTAATACATATCAGAGTTTCCGTTTAACCTGCAAAATACTTTGATGATAGTTCTTTTTAAAAAGAAATAAAGGTTACCGTATGCTTATGAAGAAATATTTTTCTTTTTTCAACAATTACAAATTCTGTTATAATACTATATCTAATATATTATATAATAATATATTAATATATATAATAAGAATCTAATATATCTGTCCCCATTTAAAAAAAATATTTATTTAATATCTCTCTCATAGTACTACTAATGAAAATGTAAACGTCAAATATTTTCATCGTTCCTTTGAAGTAAAGAAATATACCTTTGATCTTTTTGACAAAAAGCCATTCAATTATGAAAACAAAAACGTTATAACAATTAAAAGAAATACTCTTAGAAGAGAAAAAAAGAACTAAATACTCTCAATTAAAGTGGAATAAATATATTTCGAGTATAAAAACTAGCACACTTCAATAAGTCCTCTTACAGAACTGCCCAAGAGAGCTCTACAAAAGTAACCCAGCTGAATAAATTAAGTATTTTCCACAACAAAGGGAACTAACCAAGAGAAAATCTTTTGTACAAAAATTAAACCACTTAAGCTCAAATAAAGATAGTTTTTTAACATATTTATACTACAATGCATATCTCTTACAAAGTTATTTTTTGTAACCTCTAGAATTGTTTTAAAGAACTTGACATATTTTGTTTTAATGTCTTTATAAGAATTCGAATAGTACAGTTATATAAAGATATGTTTTACAGGAAACAACTGAACAATATGTCATAAGAAATATGTATATATATATATATATATATATATATATATATATATTATAGAGATGCTTTCAATGCTATTTTTCTGTAATGAAATTATTTATTTTTACAATATCTCTGTTTGTTAAAATTTCCCTGAGTGTCTAAAAAACTTCTTTCATTAATTATATTTAGAATATGAACCTAGAGGATTCTATATTTAAAGTTCAGAGCTATCATTTCTCCCACTTTAAACTAAGAAAAATTTACTGTATTAAGAAACTGATTTTTTAATGGAAAGCGTAACAAATTCAACAAGCAAAATTTTTTTTAAAGAAACATGAGATATCCATACTTTAACATTTAAGAAAAAGATACCTATAGTTTTTAAAAATATGTTCGCTGAAGAAAATAATGAAATCTCATAGTAAATTTTCGTAGTTTTGTATGTACACTTTTCCCCTGTTTTCTTCTATTTTCTGTTTTTTTACGTCTGTGAATACAAGCTTAACGGAATGAAAATACAGATATGTGAATTTAAAAATAAAACGTATTATTACTACATAAAAAAAGTAAAAATAAAACATATCAATATATAGAGGGATTGAAAACTCAATGTACAAACTTGCAATGGAAGAAGAAAATATCGTTAGGAGAAGAAAAGTATAGAAAAGCATAGAGGAAATACAAATTCCCATGATTGATTAACACAGTTTCTAGGACTATTTTCTTCTTTTGAAGAGTACGCCCCCCCCCCTATTTTTTGCTCTTCTCTAAAATGTTCTATTATTTAATAAAATAATTTTACACATTTGTGACAAAATCACTTAAATTTTGTCACCGCCAATTGATGCGGTACATGCCAATAGCGAATATGCACGCCAATGACAGTTAAGGGTTTAAACAAGAATAAACAAATTCCTTTTATAAAACATTGTCTGTTGTACTACCTGTCTGTTTGTTAAATTAATTGTTGTCGAATCCTGTTATTAGTTAGTCTAAGAACAGGATTCGACAAGGATTTATTTAGCAAAACTGTATTAAGCGTACTTTTTTTATATAAGATTTTTTTTTTGCTAGTGTTCTGAGACTTTTGTTACCGACTGTACGTTGAAGGATAATACATTATCTTCATTTTTGGCCCACTACCACTCTCTGTTTCAAATAAAGAACTTTTTTAAAAACAAAATCTTGAACCGGTCAAAACAATGCAATAATTTCAAAACGTCAAACTCAGATATAACTATAAACACCATCTGGCAAGGCAAGAAAAAACGATTTAAGTCACTGATTTATGTTGATTAAACAATGAACGTCTATTACTCGGTATTATTTGTAAAGGAAGGAATGTGTTGATTAACGTGTTAATTACCCAGAATAAGCATCTACCTTTGAAGAAGCAGTTACTGGAAAAAGAACAAGTTTGAGAAAAACGTGACTTGCGTTACTTTAGAAATGATCAATTCAGTTGTAACTGATAATATTAGGTCTTTGTATAAATGCGTACGGTTTTTTATTGCTTCATTTCATAAAAATACATCAAATCCTATGACAATTTTAAATCAAAATACTCTCTATTACTTTCTACAACCTTTGCCCATTTTTCGGGTAACAAATGGTAACAAATGTATACTACAGCGATAGAAGCTCTTGTCTTTGGAGGCAAAAAAATGATCTGCGTCCGCACGAAATTTTGCAACGACCTAATAATAATGGATGCCGTTCAATGTCTAAAATTTAGCTCGAAAGTTCTTTTTTTCTACTGTCCGCAAGATTGAAAAAAAAAAAAATACCCTTCAGCTATTGCTAAAAAGGTTTGCACAAATATTTAGATAAAGAATATCTACAAAATGAGTTAATATTTACTAAAACAAAACTTTATTTAGTCAAATATTGTTTTCATAGAAGTTTGAACTTTTAGAAACTTCTCAAACATTTATGTTTGGCATATTTCTTACAAGAGTAAATTTTGAAATATCGTAAAATCCATTATTCATTTTATAAATATGTTCTTAAAAACATTTTCAGGACATAAAAATGCTTATAGATTGACTTCACGGTAAGATATCTTATAGATAATAGCAAAAATGAACTTTTTACTCAGCTTAAAAAAAAAAAAAAAAAAAAAAATCAGAACATAAAAAAAAAAAAAAAAAAAAAAAATCAGAAGAACATAAAAAAAAATCAGACGAACATAAAAAAAGAAAAAAAAAAAAACTGCACAAAATTGCAAATAATCTAAAAGTATTTGCAGCAGTAATAATTATCTGCTTTCAAATTGCATTTTTTTTTTTTTTTTTTTTTTTTTTTGCTTTTAAACTGCACTTATTCTGCAGATTTTATGATTTTTATTCAAATATCTTGAGATTATCTGCAGATTTTTTTGCAGTTTTTTTAACTGTGTAGGAAAGAAGTGTTTAAGTTTGAAAGTGCAATACATATCGGTCTTGACATCAGGTAAAATTTTGTTCACTAATTTTGAATCAAAGTACATAGAATCAAACATGAAGCGTCAAAATGTTCAGAATTGTTCACATTTCATCAAACACACACACACGCATATATATATATATAAATCAAAATCTCGAGTATTTTAAGATTAAAGCATCCTACATTCCTTAAAAGTTCTATTTAAAAAGAAATTGTTTATTTAGAGTGGTATATTTTTAAAATGTTTATTTTAAGAGAGAAACTTATTTCTTTTTATTGCATATTCGATTTTTTAGAGAAAATATAATATACGCTTTATATAATTTTATAAATTAATGAAAATTGTAGCACTTTTAACATGAAACTATTCAAGAATACTTAATGTAATAAAACATTTCGGTCTACTATATAAAGATAAAACACATTAGACATAATCTAAAGGATAAATCATATTTACATCTAAAAATATAACAATAAGATGCTATATAAATATAAAATGGATGTTGTTTCAACGAAGTTTATAATTTTGCATAAAATAATAACAATAATAATAATAATAATAATAATAATAATAATAATAATAACAATAATAGAAACCTAAATGAACATAAAATTAACTAGTTCACGACAAAAACAATCCGAATATACAAACAAACTTTTTGATTTGCTAATGAACTAAATTTATAGCTTCATTTCCGATAACAAGTAAGAACCTAACTATTGAAAGTGGTGGTTTGAGTATGTGTAAGCAATGGCAAATTGTGAGGATTGATAAACTTTTTTAGAGTTTTTTCAAATAATTTTATTAGGTTCAATATTTTGTATTTCAAGAATAGTTTATTCAGTGCTATTTCAGGATTTTAAATGTAATATAACTGAAAAAGGTTTGTAGGTGGTATTTGGCGAAAAGATCGAAACACAAAATATTCCGTCAATATAAGTTACAGTAGCTTTATATAGTGATAACTGTAATAATAAAAAAAATATAATTAAAACAAAAACTCTGGTATTTAACAAACATACGACTTCCATAACCTATTACTATACATATACTATAAAATATTTTTGGATATAGTGTTATTAAAAGACTTAAACATAGCCTAACGAATGACGCCTTCAAAATTTTTTCTATTATAGGAAAGTGATATATATGTCACAAAGACACATGCAAGATAATCTGTATATCAAATTTAATAAAAGACCAATTTTGAAACTTTTTTACTTCCATTATCCTACTACCGTAGGTAATGGAAGTATTGTATTCGGCCTGAAAATTCGATATCGGGTTTTCACCTGATTTACACGTTTTAAGGTCCCCTGAGTCCAAAAAAGTGGTTTTTGGCAATTGGTCAGTGTGTATGTATGTGTGTGTATGTATGTGGAGAATCTTCTGGCTATTATAGCTCAGAAACTAATAAAGATAGAGCTACGAAACTTTAGAATTGAAATACGTCTGGTGTACAGATGAAATTTCCAAATTTTGGTGAAAATTGAAAAACCGGAAGTGGGACATCGGAAATCGGAAGTGGGACCGTAAGTCCGTATCTCAAAAACGGCTCTAACGATTTTCTTCAAACTTGCTATATAAACACTCTATTAGATGTCCTTTCGAATGATACAGTTGGTTAGTTCAGGAAAATGGATAGGCGTCCTGTATAAATTGTTCAATTTCAGGCCTCGCAAAGGCGTTCCTTTAAAAACAGCTGTACGGATTTTTTTCAAACTCGCCATATTAACTCACTTTTAAATATCCTTTTGTATGTAATTATTGTTTTCCGGTCAATAATTGATTTTTTGTAAAAGTTGGTTTCTCAAAAACGGCTCTAACGATTTTCTCTTTAGTACACTTTTTTGTTTTCTGATAGCATTATCTCTCAAAAATGCATATAATATGTGTAATAGTGGTTAATGGAAGTCGTGTGGTTGTTTCACACCAGATTTTTTTTTTTTTTTTTTTTAACAGCAATTAACGGAGATCTAAAACTGACCCACTTAATAAAGACGCCAATCATATTTACTACGTAATACATGCAAAAGAAAATCTAAAAAAGCGATTGTAGGAAAAATTTAAAGACGTAAAAATCATTAGAGCCATTTTTGAGATACCGACTTTCGGTCCTAATTCCAATTTTTACAAAAACTTGATACACTCATTTGTTCACCAGAATATATATATATATATATATTCGAACGGTGATCTCAAAGGAAAGGGAATCAGTATGGAAAGTTTCAAAAAACTCAGTAGAGGCGTTCTTGAGGAAACCTAATTGTGAGGCCTGAAAATGACCAATTTATTCAGAGCGCCTATCAGTTTTTTTATATAACTAATGAATACCGAATAAACAATATGTAAAAGGTGGTTTATACGAAATCGTTAAAGAAAATCATTAGATTCTCTCTCTCTCTCTTTTTTTTTTTTAAATATCGTCTTACGGTCGAAATTTCGGTTTTCCATGTCTCACTTCCAGATTTTCAGTTTTATTCAAATGGTGGCAAAATCATCTGTACTCTGAACAAGTTGTAACTAAAATATTTAGTCGTTCTCTTTTTTGTGTTAGAAGTATGACTGTCAGAAGATTCCACTAACACATACATACACACAAAACAAGAGATTTTATTTTCGTATCAAACACTTTAGAAGTTTGTCTATCAAGAATAAAGGAGTTTCCATTTCAGAATAGAACACTTATAGAATTTTTTTTTTATCAATAATTTATATCATGTTCAGTCAATTACTATATAGATATAATAAATAAATTTCTATTGACATTGTAGAAGAAAAGAAAAATGATCAATTTCTTCCTTGATCACTTTTCTGCACTAACCCATTGAAATGAAATGACGAGTCCAGCTCGTCATGAATTATGTTCTTATATGATATAATTCATATAAAAGTGTGAAACAAATATTAATTTGAATAATAACAAATTATTTGAGCAACAAAACCGTAAGTTTCTACATCAATCCCTCCTCTTTAAACTAAGAAAATTAAATTGTCTGCATGAGCAGTGCTGACTGAAAATAAATTTCAGTCCAAGGGATTAAAGTTGAATTCGAAATTATTCTTTTTTTTTTTTTTTTTAAAGCTTACACGGAGCTAATATTTCATTTAAGAAAAATCATTTTATTGAATAAATAAGATTTTTTGCCATGATACTATACTGTCGGCAGCAAAATTATTGAAGCGCTAGCAATAATTCCTATTTGAAAGATGAACATCTAATTGTTTGATTAAGTGAATATTTGTCGAGTCATCATTTTAGTTTCATGCTATTTAGAAAACAGTAAGTTGATGATAATAATTAGCAATCAAACTATAAAAAATCTGGTGTGAAACAACCACACGACTTCCATTACCCACTATTACATGTATTATATGCACTTTTTGAAGATAATGTGAGCAGAAGACATAGAATTGACCTAGTGAAATGCACAACTAAACATTTTCCGGTAAGAGAAAGTTACATGCGCAAAGACGTGCAAAACAGAGTTTACATAGCTATTTAAAAAACAGAAAAAAAAAAAAAAAGTATACTTTTTTTTTTTTTTTTTTTTTTCTGAAACACCAATTTTCGAGATCTAAAACTGATCTATCTCATCAGGGTGAATATTAATTTTCCTGTAATAACCAAGTAAAGCATGAGAAAGGGTATCTAAAATGGGTTTGTGTAACAATTTTCATGAAAATCGTTAGAGCCGTTTTTGAGATACCAACTTTTACCAAAACTTGGCATATTCAATTGTTGACCGGAAAACAACAATTACATGCAAAATGATATTTAAACGAGGGTTAATATTGAAAGTTTCAAAAAAATCCATACAGACGTTTTGAAAGGAACGCACTTGCAGTACCTGAAATTCAGCTATTTATACAGGACGCCTATAAATTTTCCCGAACTAACCGCCTATATCATTCGAAAGGGCATTTAATAGAATGTTTATACAGTAATTTTACAGAAAATCGTTGAGCCATTTTTGAGATACGGACTTTTGTCCCACTTCCGTTTTTTCCATTTTCACCAAAATTTAGAAAATTTATGTGTACACCAGACTTGTCTCAATTCTGAAATTTTGTTGTTTGATCTTTATTAGTTTCGGAAATATAACAGTCAGAAGATTCACCACACACATACACACATTACACACACTGACCAATTGACAAAAATCACTTTTTTGGACTCAGCCCAGCTAAAAATGAACTGTAGTAAATCTACAAAAACCTGCAGAGATTTATCCAATTCCACTGCAGTTTTTTTGCAGTTGATGCAATTACTGCATTACTCCTCCACAGAAAACTTTTACTTAGATAACAATTTTAAATAATTCATTTTAAATGTAGAATAGTCTCATTCTTTTTTAATTTATGATTTTAAAGCAATTTCAAGTAAGCTACAATATTTTTGAAGATAATAGCTCACAATGGTTTTGAACTAATTCACTGCAAAATTACTTGACATTTACTGCGAAATAACTGAAGTATTTTTATAGTCGAGATTAACTACAGAAAATCTACAGTTGACTGTAGAAAAACTTCAAAGATACTTCAGTTCTGCAAAACAAAAAACAAAAAAATGCAGTGGAATTGGACAAATCACTGCAGTTTGTTAGTAGATTTACTGCAGTTCATTTTTAGCTGGGAGAAGACCTTAAAACACGTAAATCAGGTGAAATCTCGATTTTGGATTTTTTGACCGAATACAATACTTCCATTACCTACGGTAGTCGGGTAATGGAAGTACAAATAGTATATGAAAAATGTGGATTTGTGCTACAATAATTTTGCTGCCGACTGTATTGCGTGCCACTAGCCTAACAACTTAGGATAAAAATAAAATTTAGAGTGTGAAAAACAACTACCAATATTTGTAAGGAAATGGGTCTGAGTCAATTTCAGGTCACCGCAGGGAAGCGGTGGTAAAGTGGATTGTAGCGTAGCATCGAAAAGTCCGGTATACAGTCGGTAACAAAAGTGTCCGAACACTAGCAAAAATTCCTATGTAAGAAAAGTACACTTCATACGATTTTGTTAAACAAATCCTTGTCGAATACTGTTCTTAGTCAGTGTAAGAACATGATTCGATAAGGATTTATTTAACAAAAACGTATGAAGTGCACTTTTTTTACATAGGAATTTTTGCTAGTGTTCGGAAACTTTTGTTACCGACTGTACCAGCATCTCGATGACGCAATAGTTTGGAGTAAGGATGAATTCACGCCAATGGTCGGTGACGCAATGGAGGAAGCTATAATGATTTTAGGCCAACAAGGTGCCTCTAAGGAGAAAGTAATTTGCGTAGGGTAAGTGAATATGAATGGTTATTGGAGTTTTGAGAAGTGAAGCGTGGCTGTTCTTGACTTCGGTGATGATAAATATCGTAGTGGAGTGGGATACGGTGTCGTATTGTTAGCAGTAGATGAAGTCGCTGATAGTGTGATATAACTTTGTTCGCGGAGATAAAACAATCGATAGAGTGTGTTGTAGTGTCGGAGGTCTAGTTAATACGACAGTGTTGGAGTTTGATGTTAGTGAAGGGATAATGAATCATTATACGAGGTAGTGTAATCTAGTGGATCTACGGAGAGACGCGTTTATCAGTTTTCAATGAACTAGTTATTCCTCCGGGGTGAGATAAAACTTTTATATTTTTCTATGTTATTTATCTATTTAAGTATTGATTGAGTTCCGGGTAAAAAGGCATTCCCTCTTATACAAGTTTAAATAAAAGATTTATTTATATTTTACATTTGAGTCTCGTCTTGTTCAGTTATCTAAGCAATTAACTAAAGTGGAGTCTGCTGCTAATAAAGCTGGGGCGCAGATTTCACATGTTGAAGTATCCCTGCCTTCTAAAATTAATGACGGAGTCATACGAAAGGCGGAATTTCTATCATGTGACTGGATACCTCATTTGTTAACGATTTGGCTGGTCATAAAAAATGACCCACATTTAAATCTTGTTCTGGGCATCTTCCACTTTTGTCAAAATTATTTTAGTTTTTTACATTAAATTTGAGACTGCGACATTCAAATCAATTGAGTGTCAAATTCGTGGTTGCACAATTGACGGTATGATACCCGAACCAGACGAATATCGTCGTGTACATTCATTTGCAAATGTTTAAGTCCAGTAGCCGATTTTCTGTAGTTTAACACATTGCATCATTTGACCAGATTATTGCGTCATCTCATGTAGTGATTGCATCAGACACCTTCTACTACAATGAATAAATGTGCCCGGAATGTTTATCGCCAGTTGTTTATTGGATTTTGTCGTAAACAGTGCATTTGTGTAATTACTGTAATGGGTAAAAAACCTTCAATTACTGCTACAAAAAGTTCAGAAGTATTGACCCTGCATAAAATTGGATTTTCTGGACGTCAAATAAGTTCGAGGGTGAATGTGAGCAAGACAGCTGTTCATCAAGCTATTAGAAAATTTACAATTTCGGGAAAACTTCTGTACCATAAGAGAAGCTGTCGCCCTAGAAAAACGAGGACACGTGATGATCATGTAATAAGAATGATGGTCGTACGAGATCCAAGAACCTCCTGCAATACGATTAGTCCTTCTCTGGCTGTAAAAGGCAACAACGTAAGTTTGAGTACTATTTCAAGACGTTTGGCCAAAGATTTTTGTTTATCATCCCATAAACCTACAAGGAATCCTCGACTTACTCCAAGTCTGAAAAAGAAACGAATCTTAAGGTCCACAAATTTTTCCGAAATTTTAAATTTACTAATAGCTTGATGCACAGCTGTCTTGCTCACATTTACCCTCGAACTTATTTGACGTTCCGAAAATCCAATTTTATGCAGGGTCAATATTTCTGACCTTTTTGTAACAGTAAGTGAAGGTTTTTTTACCCATTACAATAATTGCACAACAGCACTGTCTACGACAAAATCCATTAAACATCTGGCGATAAACATACAGGGCAGCTTTATTTATAGCAGTAGAATGCGCCTGATGCAACCAGCACATGAGATGACGCAATAATCTGCGCAAATGATACAATGTGTTTAAATACTGAAAATCGGCTACTGGTCTTAAACTTTTGCAAATGACAGTATTATTGGTAGCTGGTGCACGTAAAATCTATCGTGCCTGCAATGTCCCCCCTGTTCCTAAAATTAATACCTCGGGGTGTTATTAAAGAGACAGAACCAAAAGGGTTATGGAATGTCTACATCTGCGTGTGAAACCCGAGGTGTCATCATGTGCCTACTGCACACGTCTAGCGCGTCATTAAAGCCATTCATCCCAACCCTTCTACAAATATGTTACATTTGGTTAAATGTTTAAAAATCATAATGGAGATAATGGACTTGATATTCATCCAGATTAGGATTTCTACCGTAACGAATCATCTGAATACAACGATACTGGGAAAATTGTAATCATAAAATACTGGTTTCAATAGTTGATTTTTTTTTAAATCATGTTACTATATAAAGAAGAAAATTATAGCTAAAAGTGTTGTTGCAGAATTTTTTCTGTTCTTTAATATTTATTTAAAGAGAAATAAATAATAAATTTAGCCACAAAAAGAAATAATAATATCAAAGTTTTAGACAGGTGTACTTTTTCCGCATTATTTTATATATATAAAATGTATTAACATTGCATAATATTCTATGATAAGTTTCTTAAATTTAACTACTGGAATTTATAGTGTAATTATCAAATAATGCATTTATTGTTCTGTAACTGTTACATACCATCTTAAATAATAAAAAAAAAAAAAAAAAAAAATCCCAAACGGAATAATAGAAAAACTATTTCCTTATTATGTAATAATGTAAGGCATGTGAAAAAATAAATAAATAAACATATAAATCATCTTTATGTCTTAATTATTGATTTTTAATAAAGAAGTTAAATGCAATGAAATGTCTCTAAAAGTGTCGCTGATAATTGTTATAGAAAACTTATCCTTTCACGGGCGGTTTTTTAAAAGAGAATTAAAAAAGGAATAATTTAGGTTTAAAATAAATAAATAAATAAATAAATAAAATAAACCATAAATTATAAGTAGCTACAATTATTCAACCTTTCATTTTTTTTTTTTTTTTTTTTTTTTTTTTTTTGTCGTTTAATTTTCGTAATAAGCTTAATATTACTCTGATTGGAGTTTAACGGTTTGTATTCAAATTATCTTTAATAAAGTGATAAATATGTTAAACTATTAAAAAAAAGAAAAAAAAAATCTTTAAATTGCGGGACTTTTCTACAAGAAAAAATCGCGGAAATCCACTAAAAATACTATTACCTGTGAGTTTTCCGGAAATATAAAAGGAAGAATTCGTAGAAATATCAGTATAATTTGAAGTTACACACACACACACACAAAAAGTTATCTAAAAATGTAAAACGAGAATTTCCCTTTATAAACAAATTATGATTATATATATTATATTAACAGTGTACACGCATATTACCACAATTATATGGAGGATAGCGATTACAGTCGGCAGCAAAAATATCCGAGCACTAGCCAATAATTCCGACATCTAAAGGGTACACTTAAAACTGTTTTGTTAAATAAAGCCTTGTCGAATCATGTTCTTAGACTGACTAAGAACATGTCTCGACAAGAATTTATTTAACAAAGTATTATTAAGTGTACTTTTTTAGACAGGGATTATTGCTAGTGCTCGGATACTTTTGCTGCCGACTGTAGTTTAAATAAAAGTGCCAATACTAATGATAAAATAAAATTATCTGTTCCTACAAAATGTGACCCTAAAGATAACAAAAGCTATGGGTATGATGTTAATGGAGATGAGTTAATATAAAATTTTATGGAAAAAAAATTGCGAATAAAATTAACCCTTAAAAGAGGTTGACTTTGAATAGAGGTACCGTTTAAAAAAAAGGTTCATTCTATTTATAAAAATAAACATAATACATTTAGGTAAAGTAATAAATTCCATAAAATATTATATTAAATTATATATATGTATATATACATATATATATATATATATAAGCATATGTAATAATAAAGCAAGTAAATAATATTACAAAATGAATAAAAAAAAGAGTGAGTAAAACCTGTAGGAAATTTTCAGCGAAATAGACATAATGGAAGCTGTTTAGAACATATTTCTTCACAAAGAAATATTTTAATAGTTATTGTGATACAATCAAAGAAACACGCGTTTAATACGTAGTTTATTTTATCAGTGATTGACAAATGCGCAACTGTTAAAATAAATTGTGCACATCATTCCTACAATAAAGGAGAATAACAGAAACACGTGCCAATGAAAACAGCTGTTAATTGAATATTATAAAAATAAGAGTAAAATTTTGTTCATAATTTGTATGTAAAAATTGGATTTTGAGTAATACTAAGTCAGTGCTTACCAGTTCTCTTTACCTAGACCTTAAGAATAACAGTAAATTTCAGGATGAATTCAAAAATCTTGATCTGCCTAGTAGTTTTAACTGTAAGTTATACATTTTTTAGTTTTCTGATCTTTAAACTTTATAACATTTTCTCTATTTGAACAATCATATTCTCTTTAGATCTTAAAAATTGTCATAGAAATAAATTTAGAAAAAAATCCAATTCACACGTTATATATACATAAGTTTCACAAGTTATGTATGCATAAATTTTCATTATCGTAAAAAAGTAATTATTTTCTCCCACCATTCCAAACACCATTATATTTGAATAAATACGACAAAGTACAAGGTTATTCTTCAAAGCGATTAGTCTGAGCGAATATTCTTTTTACATATGCTTGCTAATAATTTTTGACAAGTAAACATATTAAATTCTGAGCTTTATTATTTAATTAAACAAAATAAAAAAAAAAAATCTTGAAAGATCTTTTATTAGATTTGTAAGTAATTACATGTGCCTAAGAATCGGCCCCCGATTTTAAAATTAAATTACTGCTAAACAAAGATAGGTAGAGGAATGAAACATACGACATGTTTTTTCGGAAGCTGTGAAAATCATTTACATGAGAACGAAAAAAAAAATCTTACAAGTATTTTTAAAGGATGGTGCTGTTGGCAATTAATGGACCCATTTGTGTAAAAATATGATTCGTCTGTGAACCATACGCATCCAGAGTCGAATCCTTCTTCCTCAATAATTTGTAGCACGTTCTGCGCAAAATTTTCACTTTATTGCAGAGTTTAAGCGGCAATAGCCTTGTGACATTAGATATTAAACGGAAATATGCGTAAAATATTTCTCAAAATTGTATGGGTCATGGGTCTGGAAGTCTTTAATTCTAATTCTGCTGCAATTCTTTTTATGTTTTTTTGGATAATTTTGCATAAGATTTTTACAGCTTTCAAAAAAAAAAAAAAATAAATAAATAAAAAAAAATTAAAAAAAAAAAAAATAAATAAATAAAAATTATTTGATACCCTGTACCTATAAATTATAAATGTCAATATTACAAAATATTATATTTATATATATTTATATATTTTTAACTATTCAGAAAAAAAAAAAGTAGTCCTAAATATAATTATAAATATCAATGTTAAAAATTGAAATATATACATTTATAAAACTTTAGCTAATATGAAAATATTCTTTCTCACACCTGTAAATAAATACCTATGAATAATTACATGTAATTAACTATAATAACGTATTGGCTCATTTCTAGAGCAGATAGTCATATATATAGAGAAATCGCATGGGCAGAAATTCTTGCGTAGATGGGAATTCCTAGGCCCCATTCTCTAAGTCTTTTTGAAAAAGCTTGAGCAAGTTGCACACGTATGAAAATTTCACCTTTAGCGGATAAGAGCATGTGGGTAAAAATTCAAAATAAAAGATATATTTGGAGTTTGGGACTACTGGTCCTTAGGCCTCTTCCCCCATGCCCATTGCTGTTTCAACCTATATTGTGTTTGAAATTATACATGCATGTACAGTTTCAGCTGAATGAATCATAGGAAGCTAGTTAAAGTTCGCTTTAAAGATTTGGTCCTGACACACAACAATATTACAAAAATAGTGTAACAAGTGTCTCACTAATCCGTTACTGCATAACCATGTACTGTCGTCAAACTGACACTCACACAGGCAACAAATAAAGTGAAAAAATCACACGACATAAATTACCCACTATTACGCGTATTATATGCATTTTTTGTAGATGTGGTCAGAAGACATAAAATTTCCCAAACGAAGTAGAAACCTAAAATATTTCCGGTAAGAGAAACTCAATAAATGTGTAAAGACATATAAAACCAAGTTTACATAGCGAATTAAAAAATCAGTAAATAAAGTTGTAAAATTGTTTGTTTTCTTTAAATCAATTTCCGAGATCTAAAACTGACTTACCTAATCAGGATAACTGTTAATTCTCGAGTAATAACCACGCAATACATGAGAAAGGATATCTAAAATGGATTTAGGTAACAAATTTCCAGAAAATCGTTAGAGCCGTTTTTGAGATATCAAATTTTACGAAAACTTTGTATACTCAATTATTGACCGTTAACCAATAATTGCATACAAAAGTATATTTAAAAGGGAGTTAATACAGCGAGTTTGAAAAAAAGAAGAGTACAGCCTATTTTAAAAGAACGCACTTACGACATCTGAAATTGAGCTATTTGTACAGGACGCCTATCAATTTTCCTGAACTAATCAACTATATCAATCGAAAGGACATCTAATAGTGTGTTTGTAAAAAAACTTTGAAGAAAATCGTTAGAGCCGTTTATGAGATATGGACTTGCACTGGACACTTCCGGTTTTACATTTTTTACCAAAATTTGGAAAATTACACAGCAGACCTGTATCAATTCTGACGTTTCGTCATTCTATCTTTATTAGTTTCGGAAATATGAGAGACAGAAGATTCCCCACATACATACACACACACATAGTACATACATACACACAGACTGAACAATTGACAAAAATTAATTTTTTGGACTCAGGAGACATTAAAACGTGTAAATCAAATAAAATATCGATATCGAACTTTTGGACCGAATACAGTACTGTGCTACTGTGAAGGAAATTTACAATACCCAGGTCACTTTTAAAAATGGCCGTGTAGAGGTAGCTAAGGATGATAAATATAGAAGAAGACATCTCGGGAAATACTGAAGAATTCCATATTAAACAGTTCTTTATTCAGAAATAAAATATATCATTTTCATGCATATACCAGTTAATATCAAGAATAAAATTCCCATAAGCAAATGGTACGGAGCGAGAGGACGAGATCGACAAAATAATCTTATTTTTACAACCGAGCAAGAAGGGTTCTATAAGAGATCTGCCACTCTCAGAGCCGAAAAGTGCCAACCGAATAAGTTGCCGTCGTTAAAATTAAGCCAAAAAGGATGTCAATCCGTTTCTTTGTCTTCAGTACATTTTAATTTTTTTTTTTTTTTTATATATATAATTTGTCGTTACTAAAACTCAAACCAATTTGGCATAAAAAAAAAAAAAAAAAAAAAAAAAAAAAAAAAAAAATACGCCACGTGTCAATCAAAGCAAAGGACGAATTCGGTTACAAGCTCCGCTCCAGACAGTCGACATTAATCCATTAAAAATCTTTTTTTAGAACAATAATGATCTGCTCGAAAAGTAATAATAGCTTTTTTATGTAAACAGAAGCATTATAATTATTAACGGAAATTCATATTATTTTGTTTTTGTTTTGTTTTATTAATACAGACATATGCTAGAAATAAGCTGGTAACGAGTTTTACAATACATTCTCAAATAAATAATTTTAGCGAAAATGATTTAATTATATAGGGAAAGAAGTATAAATAAAATTACTTTTCAAAAAACCCGATATACAAATTGCACTATTTTACTCAGAGAATAATATGCTTGTATCTATTGAAAGACAAAGAAATGCTATTTAATGAATAATTTTTGATTTGAAAAGAAAATGGGAAAATTCTGTTTAATTAATTAATTTAATCACCAAAATTTAAAAAGATATTTTCTTATTAATTATATTAATCTCTCTCTCACACTCTCTCTCTCTCTTTTTTTTTTTTTTTTTTTTTTTTTTTTTTTTTGTTATTATAAAACTTGAAAAATAAAATAACTTTTATAGAACATACGAGGGCTGTCCGTAAAAAATCCGGATTTAATTTATAACTGAAAAAAAATTATGGATATACATACTTCACTTTAATCCCCTTCAAAGTATCGTCCTTTAGAAGCAACACACTTAGCCCAACGTTGTTGCCACACTTGGCAGCAGGATTAGAAGTCGTTCTTTGGAATGGCCAACAACTGTTCGATCGCTTTTGGTTTGATGGTCGTCACATCCTCAAACCGTCGTCCTTTAAGCGTTTTCTTTAGCTTTGGAAATGTGAAAATTTTTAACCAAACATGGCACCGTTCAAATTGCCAAAGTTTGGCACCAAACATGGCACCGTTCAAATCGCTTAAAGGACGACGGTTTGAGGATGTGACGACCATTAAACAAAAAGCGATCGAACAGCTGTTGGCCATTCCAAAGAACGACTTCCAATCCTGCTTCCAAGAGTGGCAAAAACGTTGGGCTAAGTGTGGTGCTTCTCAAGGACGATACTTTGCAGGGGATTTAAGTGAAGTATGTATATCGATAATATTTTTTGAGTTATAAATTAAATCCAGATTTTTTACGGACAGCCCTCGTACGTGTGAACACTCACACATATATTTTCATTATCTACAGTAGTCGGGTAATGAAAGTAAAAAGGTGTAGCAATGTCTGCAGTTCAGTCATAAGAACGCTAATGCTTGATAAATATTTCTTATCGAAGTTGTACATGTAAGTGAATTTACAGACCAATCGGATGATAAAAATTGAGTTAAAATTTGCTTTCAACAATTTAACCTATTAGTAAAAAAAAAAAAAAAGTCATGTAACAGGCTTCCGGAGGTCAGTTACTGTTTGAGCATAAATTGTCAGAGGAGTTACTCATGTATGCAAATTTTTGAGCTCAGTAGGATGATAAAAAGTGAGATAAAAAATTGCTTGTAAGATTTGACTGTAGTAACCAACAGACAAAATTAAATAAAAACTTGTAATTAAAAAAAAAAAGTATGAAAAAAAGAAAAAAAAACCTTGTGTTTGCGCTCGCACACACACACATGTATATGTACAGTCGGTAACAAAAGTATCCGAACACCAGCAAAAATTCCTATATAAAATAGGTAGAGTTAATACTGTTTTGTTAAATAAATCCTTGTCGAATCATGTTCTTAGTCAGAGTAAGCACAGGATTCAACAAGGATTTATTTAACAAAACAGGATTAACTCTACTATTTTTATATAAGAATTTTTGCTAGTGTTCGGATACTTTTGTTACCGACTGTACATATGTATATTAATTTTAAATATTATGGAATAAAATAATAATAATAATAATAATAATATATATATATATATATATATATATATATATATATATATATATATATATATATATATCTGTTCAATAATGAGTAATGGAAATGGGACTTCCGTTGAGGCTTCCGATCTGCAAATCCACTAGTTAATGAGTTATAATGGCGCAAATTACTCCGCATAGTAAATAACATTATCTTCGGCATTCGGCGAGGATAAATAGTGAGCCTTCTTAAAGTTAAAAATTATACGTAATCACCCAAAAAGGGAATTTTGATCGATTTCAATGGATTTTATTACTTCCATTAACCGACTACAATAAGTAATGGAAGTATTGTATTCAGTAGAAAAATTCGATGCCGAGTTTTCACCAGATACATTCACCTTACACGTTTTAAGGTCTCCTGAGTCCAAAAAAAAAAAAAAAATTAGTTTGTAGCAATGGTGAGTGTGTGTGTTTATATGTGGGGAATCTTCTGACTATCATCTCTCTGAATGTAATATAAAAGAACTACGAATCTTCAAAATTTAGTCAGGTCTGTTGTACAGATAAATTTTCCAAATTTCGGTGAAAGTTGGAAATTGGAAGTGGGACAGTAAGTCCATATCTCAAAAACGCTTCGTTAGGTCAATTGTATGTCTTTTGATCACATTTTTTCTAAAAAAAAAAAATGCTACGTGTAATAGTGGGTAATGGAAGTCGCGTGGTTGTTTCGCACCAGATCTGTTTTGTTTGTTTGTATTTATTCATACAGTGATGTAAAACATAGCGATTCATTTTTGCTTTTCTTTCTTTCTTTTTTCTTTTAAGGATTAATTTTAATACATCGACCAGGCGAAGCTTTCTAGTTTCATAATAAAATTGTTCATTTTGTATTATTTTATTTTTAGGTTATTAGCTCAGTTCTGGCTGAAACACAATGCCTCGGAAGAACTTGTAGGCATAATCAGTGCTGTTGGTTAGGCATATTGTGTAGGAATAAAAGAAGTAGAGGTAATTTTTTTTGTACATCAATGTGAAAAAGGAATTTGAATAAGTAAATCTTGATTTTGTTTTTATCTTAGAATATCGTAAAATATTGAACGCAATATTACTATACTTTAATTTTATCGATATAGGAAAGAGATACAATCTATATACATTTATTATTTTAGTTATAAGACTTTTAGTTTAACAAAATATTTAGGGGAGACCGGGGCACAGTGGACCACTTTTACAGTTTTAAATTTTTTTCACCAAAAATAAAAAAAGGAAGGCATTTGAAAAAATTATCAAACATTCTTTAAACCTTTCTTGATATGTCCTAATTTTTTCATGACACTACTTTTAATACATTATGAATAAAAATATAAATTGTGTGTACTCACAAAGTGGACCACTGTGCCCCATCACCAGGACACAGTGATCCACGACCCGGGATACAGTGCACCAACCTCTGTTGTTCATGTTCAGTTAATATAAATTACTCATGTTTTTTTTTTTTTTTTTTTTTTTTTTTTTTTTCTAAAATTAGTTTCTTCTGCAATTCTAGTCTAAATAACATAATTTGAACATTTTCATGAAATAAAATTACCAAAATTTAAAGGAAATCAAAATAAATAAGAAATAAAATTAGAGGAAGTATCCTATATCAGACTTCCCTTGTCTTTTACGAGCCATCACTAAAAACAATAGGATACATTTTAATTTGTTTATTAATGTTATATATTTATAAAAATTATGAAATATATAATTAAAAATTGTAATACTATTCAAACATTTTTATTAATTATTTTGAGATATTAATACTTTACATTATATTTGTGAGATAAGTTTAACTAAAAATATTTTACTTTTATCTTTTACATGTTATTTCTAAAAACAACAACAATAAATTTATATAACACATTTATTATATCACATAATCATTTTATTTATTTTTTTAATATTAAACAATTCAAATAGTCATTAAATTTAGATATTCATAATTATTATACTACTGTTCAACTATTTTCCCTTTTCAAAAATTTATTTTATTATAACATTAAGATTATTATTTTTATTAAATATTTCGAGTCCCATTATATTTGTATATTTAAAATTAACTAAAATATATAAGGTATTAAATATAATTTGGACTTTTAAGCACACTGGAAGACGGTCCACTCTGCCCCATGTAGAGATGGTCCTCTGTTCCCCATTTCCAGGCAAAAGAAATAATATTTTTTTATAAATTTAAAAACAACAACATCTTACCTTTTCTTAACAACTATCCAATACTTGTAGTCAATGGTTCAGTCCTGATAAAAAAAAAAAAAAAAAAACTTCAAACTTGGAAAAATACTTTCAGCAGCTCAAAACATAAAAATTGTGTAAAATGCTTACCTTAGCATTTACCTTAATGTCTACCTTAGCATTACTTAGTGGTTTTTTGGATGTATACAAGTAGTACCATGCTATCATCTATGAGTCTCAATATAAACTAAAAGAGTTAAATATTAAGAGATTTAAATAGGGGTGGTCCACTGTGCCCCTAGCTCCACTGTGCCCCAGTCTCCCTTACTATATGTTTGTCGATAGGGGAGGTCAATTATTTACTATGTAAATATTAATTATATATGTGTAGAAAAGGTATTAGTTAACGCTTTCATTTCACTACCTTCATATATTTCCTTTAAAATGTAAAGTGGATTTTACAAAACCAAAGCATTTCTCACAACATGCCAAAATTAGGGGCAAATTGTGACATGATCGGGGCATATAGCAGCAAACATCAATTAAATAAAAACTATTTACAAAAACGTCGAAATTGACTACCAACTCACTCTATCAACTCACATTATAATTTTTTCTAATAATGTTGATAAGTATTCATGACTCAAGTTTGTGTGGCTACCTGTCTGGCTTGTTACCCGCGCTCTAAATGGCGAAAATTTTTATGGAATTATTTTAAGATGATATACGTTACTCAAATTCACTAAGAATGTTCTCTAATAAAAATATGGTAAATACCGCTACCAGGTTGTAAACAGGTACACCCGAAAGAATTCCAAAACTTTTCGTTCTGTGAAAGGCATTTCTCAAAAATATATTTTAATGCCTTTATGTTGCACAAATCGTAATGCAATTAACATTTATGATCCATATGCCCATTTTCTTCGATAGAATATCATAGGATCATTAGCATCATAATACTTACAAGGCCATACAACATTTTTCAAATAGAATAAGGTCTGTAACTGAAAATTCCTGGATGTTATAGTTTTTTATAGCTGTTTTAATACTTTCTAACAATGTTTAAGACTGATTATGGTTTGAATTACACTGATGTGTAAAATTTAAGAAACAACCTGTTTTCTCGTTTTCTTCTTTTGCTTTATTTTTTCTAATAATGTTGATAAGTATTCATGACTCAAGTGAATTACACTGATGTGTAAAACTTAAGAAACAACCTGTTTTCTCGTTTTCTTCTTTTGCGCATAACTTTTAAAAAATAAACATAAAATTTGGATGGCATGTTTGTTATGATACCCTTGATCGAATTTTATATAATATTAGCTTAAATAATAATTTTTAAATTAATAATTATTCAATTAAAAAAAAAAAAAAAAAAAAAAAAGCTTTGGAAAAATGTAAATTTTCAACATTTTTGGAGAAGAAAACGGAATGAAAAATGGTCATAAGCATGCATTACAGGCAGGTGAAGATGCAGATACATACAAGTGTTGGATTATAACCGGATTTTTCCTCCTGTGTGTACTAACTTTTCTGTTTCTTCTTTTTTCTGCATGTGGATAACTTTATAAAAAACATACATACAAACATGAAACTTGGATAAGACGTTCATTATAAAATTATTTATCGAGATTATTATTACTCTGGTATTGAGCATAGTTTATAAATTAGTAATTACATTTTTTCAAAAAGTCCGTTTTAAAAGAAAAAGTACAGAAAGAAAAATTGGGATTTTGTTTAACATTTAAAGGCATTTCCGTCTTTACTAATCTGTAATGCATCCTTAAAACCATTTTTCATCAAGTTTTCTTTCCTAAAATTGTTGAAATTTTTGATTTTTCCAAAAAGCTTCTTTTGAGAAAAATTGAATAATTATTAGCTTAAAAATTATTAACTATGCAAAAGTTATATATAATTTGATTAATGATATGATATCAAATATGCCATCTAAATTTTATATTCATATGTTTATTTGTTTAAGAGTTATAAGCAAAAGAAGAAAACAAGTAAACGGGTTGTTGTTTAAATTTTGCACATCAGTGTTGATTATCTGTTGGTCTTTCTGTCCGCCTGTCTGTCTGCCCACTCTCTAAATCTCAAAAAAGTTCATGGAATTCATTGCAACTGATATAGGTTATTAAAGTTCATAATGGGATTAATTTATTGTAACCTGGATAAATATTACCACTAGTTTGTGTATAGTGACACATGGAAGCATTCCGAATCTTTGCATTATACGAAAGGTATTTATAAAAACCATATTGTAATACTTTTATTTTGAACAGATAGTGATGAATTTGTTATTTATTATTCATATGCGGGAAGAAAATATTTTCTATAAAATATGGTATAAAAAGCAATGTGATTTACAGGGACACACAGAAACATTCCAGTACATTAAAAACTATAATCAGAAAATCCTTAAATTCCATATTCGTTTTTATTAAGCTTTTTAAACAAATTTCTATGCATGTTTAAGTGTAATTGGCATTCGAATTAGTTTACATATCTGTCTTTTTCTCCAGCCGACTTTTCGTTCGTCTGTTAGCGCTAAGACCTTTTAGTGTAGCCAAGTTTCCTAAAACTAGCAGAAGGGTGAGCCCAAAAAGTTGGAGGGTTGCAAACTTGACCAACAAGTTGTGATTAGGAAAACATCCAATAATTCTGCTCCCTGTTATCGCTTATTTTCTCTAAATCAGATGACTATCACTCCTATTTATACATTGGACTCGTTGAATCAGCACATGCGCAGATGCTTCCATGGTTTCATGAAAAGTGGTCGAAGAATAAATATTATGTATTTCCTTGAAAGTGATATATGCTATTCAAGTTCATTATTGGATGTTCCCCTTTAAAAAGGGGGTACATTCGATCATTGGTTTCAGTACAGGGATACACGGAAGCATTGCAGAGACATTGCATTAAATGAGACGTATTTCTAAAAACCATATTGTATTATCTTTATTTTGCACAAAGCATAATAAAATTAACGTTTATTTTTCACATGTGGAAATTCGAATTATTCGAGCATTACTTCTTGCAATTGAATCATTTCAAAATTAATCCATTTGTAACAAACGAAAACTTTCATATTTCTGAGACATAGTAATAAATATAAGAATAAAAATAAATGAGATTTATTATTTATAAAGAAGTCAATTAAATATAGCGGCCAGCGTAACATGCAAATCCAGTTAGTCAGACATAATCAAAATAAAATAAATGAATCAAACAATAAAAACACTCTTTTATTTCAAAATGAAATACAAACTCCAGTCAGAGGCTGCTGATAATATACATGCATGCAAAACCTCAATTCAGTCGGATGATAAATGTTAGTTAGGGCTAAGGCCATTTGACTGATTTAGGGCCCTGGACTGGCGGAGAATGTTATCACGTCAATCAGCTTTGAGAGCAGAATCTATTGGTCCTAGTGGGTCTCAGATTATAGAAAAAGGTTAAAATTCAAAAACAAAATATTTAGTTTTTTTTTTTTTTTTTTTTTTTTTTTTTTTTGAGAAATACAAAATATTTAGTTTAATTCTAGGGTCTAGACTTTGATACCCCTCTAAGTCTGAGGCTGATTAAATACATACAGTCCGTTAAGAAATTATAAGACCACTTTAATTTTGCAAATTATAAGAAAAATAAAAATTTTAATCATAATTTAAATACATAAAATAACATATTGCTGTATATTTTTTAATAATTAGTTTGCAATAACTTGGTATAATGCAATAAATGTTTAATTAAAATATATATTAGAAATAAGTGAAAAATAACCTGTTAACAAAATATAAGACCACTTGTCAAAAAACAAAATAATATAAAAAATTAATATGATATTGGTCCTCCATTTTTCCTGATGACTTCAAACACTCTGTTTTTCATCGGAGTAACCATGTGATTAAGTTCAGTTATAGAAATATTGTACCATTATTTTACAATGGCTAATTCCAGTTCATTGGCAGATGAAAATTATTTATTATTAGCATAAACATTGCGAGATAATGTACCCCATAGGTTTTCCATGGGGTTCAAGTCTGGACTTCGACTTGGCCATGGCAAAACATTATTTTTTTTCTTTTTTAAACCACTCATGTGTGGATTTAGATGTATGACAAGCCGCATTGTCCTGTTGAAACATCCAGTTAGCACCACCTAATAAAGGTCCAAACGGTATCATATGATCATATAGCATAGAATGATATTGTGTAGACTTCATATGACCTGAAATCCGCTGTAAATCACACAACCCCTCATAACTGAAAGCTCCCCAAATCCTTACTGATCCTCCACCCATTTGTCGACTGAAGCATTCTTTTGGTTCCTTCCTCAAGTCAAGCCAATAATGTTTGTAACCATCGGCATCATCAAGGTTAAATTTCTTTTCATCAGAAAATATAATTTGTTTCCACTCATCATTCCATGGCATGACTTTTTTAGACCATTTTAATCTTTCTTCTCGATGGCATTTCAATAACTTTGGTTTTTTCTTCAATTTCATAGATTTCGTATTAATATTTAATTTAAGACTCTTCCAGACTGTTACATGTGAAGTTTTCTTGCTGAAACGTTTCGAAATTTCACGAGTTGAAAGACCTTTTTTAGTTGACAGTCGAAAAATTTGTCTATTATTACGTGCTGTCAAAATATTTTTTCTACCAGATCATTTTATTTTGTTTGAATAATCTTTCCTAAATATGGCATTATCAATGACAGTTTTTGAACGGTTGATTAACCTTGCAATATCTCTTTCAGATTTACCAGAAACTTCATAAAATAAAATTTTTCTCACTTTGCACTCCGATAATTCTTTATCTCGAGGCATCGCCAAATTAATAGTAGATAACACATTCAAAACCTAAGCCTTTGCTTCTTAAGTAATGCTTTTACGAAATACTGACGCATGCGATTTGTATTGAATTTGATGTTATGTATAATATGCTAATTTTCTCAGGTGGTCTTATAATTTCTTAACAGTCACAGTCTTTAATTTTTAGAAAAATGAATAAATTTTAATGAAATTTAATTTAAATTTAAAAGTTGGAATTAGTATAGGATGTGTTTCCCGATCAATTTTAAATACGCAACTAAAAATTTGCATATTATACTCTCTTCTTCAGAAATGCACCAATACGCTTGTGGTCTTATAATTTCTTAACGCACTGTATTATCGTTGTAATTTTAAGCGTACGCAAAAAATTCACATCAATCTAACAATATGAAATGGATTAAAATTAAAACAAGTACTTCCTGCTCATTCGAAATAATAGGTTGATTTCTTTTTACTTATGAAGTAGTCGTCATTTTTTTATCAAAATGGCGACTACAAATTATTAATGCACTTGGTAGCAATATTTATTTAGGCTATGTACAGATGGAGTTTTAAGCAAATCTGTTCATAAGTACCATTTTATGTGAATTTAAAATTTTCAAGTGGCGAAACTTGGAAACAATATGGCAGGCCAAGTTGGCAAACAAATATATCAAATGCACTTGGGAGATAAATTTTCTGCACAAGTTAATTCGAATTAATTCAGAATTGTAAAATCATCGTGTTGAAAAAATAAGTAGCCGCCACTTGGAACAAAATGTTGGAGCAAGTTGCTCAGTAAACTAATCTAAGATATTTGTGAGATAAGGCCACTGCCCACATTTGGTTCGACTAAATTCAGTATTTCAAAAATAAACGTGACAACAAAGTCTCAAATAGCAGCAACATGAAAAAAAAAATTGCGGAGAAAATTGCCCACCGAAATCATAGATATTTGAATGATAAATCCATTTTTCAACTTTGGTTAGAACTTATTAAATATTCAAAAGGTTAACGTGATAACATATTTTCAAGTGGCCGCCACATGGAAGCAATATAATGGAGCAAGTTTGTAAGGTTGTGACGGTAAGTCACCACAATTTGTTTAAAATTAAGCTGGATCCAGCAAAGTATTCAGTTGGGATGATTAAATCGCTTCGGCGCTAGTGACTCGGCGAAATTTTTGGGTCGGATTAGTTTTGTGTTGACATGGTGCTGCAACGAAGGAACTAAGTTGCGAGATGTAGACGAAAAGGAAGCGATTCTAAAAGTTTGGTTGAAATGAAGAAAGGGAAGTTGGTGGATGGTTGGTTGTGTTTTACGTCGCACTAGTGCTGCGCAGATGGGCAATTAGAGCCGGTCTGGGACTCACCCCTAGAGGTGGTGGTTAGACATGCCATCGCAATTTTGATCCTCCACGAAAGGGAAAGATCCTCTCCCACTTCGGTGAACCCCAGAGGTATAATTTTTGATGGGAACATGGAGAAGATTGCGGCCACCACAGATTTTACGTGGACCAGCCACCATTAGTGTACACGACGGTCTTTGGCCGGCTCGAGTACCGAACCCGCAATCTTCCAATTACGAGGCCGGCGCTCTACCGACTGGGCTACCGTGCCATGGGAAGTTGATGGAAAGTGATATATGATGGAGATGATTTTGTAAACATTGTGATGTAGTGGAAACTTGTCCGACGTCTGTCTACAACAAAGTTTAAGGCTTAGAGCCTGGAGAAAGTTATATTTCGATAAAGAAGATTGAGTTGCACTCAGGTTAAATAGTTTAATGACTGTTGTTGTGTTTCGGTGCTAGTATTCGTAAATGGAAAAAATTATCGGCCGATAATCCGCTGATCTAATTGGAGTCACTGCAGTTGAGTAAAGGTGTGCATCCGTCTCTACAACTTCTACTATTTTCTGGGGTGAGATATTAAATTACCTAAATTAGTTATTATATTTATTTGCTAAAATATTTAATTCTGCTGACTGAGCTACATAATTCAGACCAATCCTCCCACTATTCTAGTTGAATAAACTCTTAGTTTTATGTTATACAGTCGGCTGCAAAATTATTCGAGCACTAGCAATAATCCTTGCCAAAAAAAAGTACACTTAATAGAGCTTTGTTAAATAAATCCTTGTCGAGTCATGTTCTTAATCAGTCTAAGAACATGATTCGACAAGGATTTACTTAGCAAAACAGTCTTAAGTGTACTTTTTAAACATAGGAAATATTGGCTAGTGCTCGAATAATTTTGCAGGCGACTGTATATCTGAGTCTTTGTGCTTCTTATACTTAATATCTAAGTTAACTAAGTTAAGATGGGGTCTGCATCAACGCAAACATCACAAGTTGGCCAGCAAATTCATCCAAGGTATTTGATGCATAAGTTCACTGTTCAACTTTGGTTCGAATCACTGCAGTATTTCAAAAGTTATTTTTATGAAACTTTCCAAGTGGCAGTCTATGTGGATGCAACTTGGAAAGAAAAAGGCGGAGCAATTTGCCCAAAGAAATCATCTAAGATATTTTTATGATAAGTTTACTTCCAAATTTAATTCAAACTAATTCAGTATTTCAAAAATTATCGTGATAAAAAATTTTCAAGTGGTACCGTGATTTCAAGTGGCCATCACTTGGAAACAAAAAAAAAAAAAAAAAACGAAGTGACATGCCCAGCGAACTCATCTGAGATATTTTAATGATAAATACACTACCCAAATTTGATGCGAATTGTTTCATTATTACAAAACTTATCATAATGAGAAATTTTCAAGTGGCAACCACTTGTAAATAAAATTTCGGATTAAGTTAGCAAACGAACTTATCCAAGATATTTGAACCATACGTTCACTATCCCACTTTTGTTTGAATCATTTCAGTATTTTAAAAGTTATCGTGATGACAAATATTCAAGTGGCAGCGTAATATCAAAAGGTTGCAACTTGGAAACAAAGTGTCGGAAGAAGTTGTTCACCAAACTCATCTAAGATAATTATAGAATAAGATAACTGTCCACTTTTGGTTCGAATTGAATAAGAATTTAAAAAGTAATCATGTTTATAAATTTTAAAGTTGAAGCCTAATTTCAAGTTGTTTCGCTTGATTTATAACTTCCGCATTTTTCTTAAAAATGGCGGATAAAGTTCATTAATAAACGTGGTTGCGACCTATATATAGTCTATGTATACATCAAAATTCAACCAAATCCGGCCTTACATATGCTTATTACTGTGTGAATTTTAAATTCTGAAATAGCCCCCACTTGAAAACAAAATGGCGGAGCAAGTTGGTTAACAAACTAATTCAAGATGTTTATAAAATAGGTTCACTGTCCAAATGTGGTTGTTTTTGGAGTATTATTTCGGAAGTTATCGTTATTTTAAATTTTCAAGTGGTAGGCATATTTCAAGTGGTTCCGCTTAAGATATCCGCCACTTTGTTAAAAATGGCGGATAATGTTCATTAGTAAACTTGATTGAGATCCTTATGTGATCTATACTTACATCATAATTCAAGCAATTCTGGCTTTAAGAACGGTTTTTATAAAGTGGATTTGACATTTTCAAGTGGTTTTCACCTGAAAACAGAAAGGCGAAACAACTTGGTTAACTAACTCGTCTAAGATATTTACAACAAAAGTTCGATATCCACATTTAGCTCAATTTGGAGTATTATTTATCGTGATGATAAAATTTTCATGACAGGTATATAGATAGATAGATAGATAAACGGAGTGAGTGCTATCCGTCGATTTTTCTAAAGAAATCAACCTAATAGTTTTGAACCGGTGTTGATGGCCGAAGGTCCCGACTCTCAATCCTAAGTTCGTTACTACTTCAGTGTATATTGGAATTATATATTTGTACGAAAAATTTAACCACAATCAGTTGATAGGATGAGGGTCAAAATTCAATTCCTAGATTTGAATCACACACATAAATAATCAGCATTCAAAACTACGAGTAAATAAATCATTTTCAAGCATTGGATTTTAAGCAAAATTATACAAAATTAAGAACTGCATATAAAGATTTAAACATTAGATATCAGTTAGATAAAAAGATTAAAAATAAAACAGTGCTCGTAGATGAAATGTTCTCCGATGTAACGTATAATAGTAACCATACTTGTTATAAAACTCTTAAAAACAAATAACTTAGTTAATTATCAAAATAAATGTAAAGGAATATGTTGTCGCATTCACAAAATGTACTTCTATATTTTTTATAAGAATTTACGCAGTAGAAAATCATTATTAAAATCATTATGTAATAAAGTTATTTTCCATGATAAGGCCAGAAGTTTGCATGTCACAGAAAAGTATAACTCAAAATAATGAAAGAAAGACGACATCTTAGGATATGCAAAGTAAATTTATCTGTTCTAAACATTTTACTTTTTTTTACCAATATATCGTAGGAAGAAATATTTATTTATATATTTTATTTATTTTATTTATTTTTAATGGAGTCAATTTCTTTTAATTGAAATTTGGGTATATTTTAGATTGCCCGAATATAAAAATCAGATTGTTAGAAATTGTTCTGCCTGTAACTAACTATCTGTCTAGCCATGAGTGTTTAATTTTTAGCATAGCTCAAAACCACTTATATTCAGAAAGTTCAAATTGGTAGTCATGTATCATATAGTCATGTTACTTTAAACATTTTATTTTAAGCGAAGAAATGTTTTAACAAAAATATATTCAAATGCATATTTCTAGGCGCACGAAATTTTTCTATGCTTATGGTCCCCCACCGTTACCTGAGCAATGCTGGCAGACGGGAAGAGCCGAATTCGATCCAACGCCACGCAATTCGACCTAGCCGTTCGGAGTTTCACGTGGTTCTCTCTGACACTCGCGTAAATAAGGGTTAAGACACGTTAGAAAAAAGAGCACAGTACCTACGAAGGGCACATGAAAAGCACACTACCCAAGCTTGTATGAAGGGCATACTACCAAAACTTATGATCCTCGTATAGTCAATCGGTCTTAAGTCTATCATCTACATCATTTTTATGGATATATATCTAGAACCTCGGAATATGTTCAAATACGTTAATTTATGGGCAAAAGTTTTTAGTACGTGCAGTGTAGCATATTTTGATTGCACTAGTCAAAATAACATTAGCACACATTTTTCATATGCACAAAAGCATGTTTCGTTTAAAATTCGACGTAAAAAAATATTTATTTTTGTTTAAAGGACTACTGAAAGAAATTCCGATAAATAGAACTACGTTTTGAAATGGCTGGGCGTACATAATTAATTGTGTCACACATTTTTCTTCATTTGTATTGTAGTAAGATTGCAGCTGTTACAGGGCTATCGATCATCAATTCAATAAATTTCAAAAAAGTTGATTGGGCAGAAATTCTATATACAATTTGAAAATAATAATAATAATAATAATAATAAACACCTTAAGTTGTTTTTGGAATGCAGCTATAATATAAAACCGGGGGATGAAGAGGGTGGTAGCCTCTTTCACGTAGAAATTATTGTTAAATGTGATTATTAGTTCCCCATCATACTATAGGTATGGGGAACTTAGGTAATCGTGAAAATTTTCGACCTCGGTTTTTTGACTTTTCTACACGTTTTCAGGTGTGAGGAATCCGAAAATGACAAAAATTGTATGGTGTCTGTCTGTAGGGTGTCTGTTAGTCTGTTAGTCTGTTAGTCGGTCAGTCCGTTAGTTTGTTAGTCTGTGTACTCGATATCTCAAGAACAAATTGTCGCAGAAAGGTCAGATCAGTTTTAAAATATTACTTTCGACACTGGCAAGCACCCTATTCATTTGCAACATTCGATTTTAAAAACTTCGTAAGTTATTAGAAATTTACGATTTTCTTAACATGGGAGAATAGGACAAAAATTCGCTTAAACGTGCATTAAATGAAAACTTTTTACTGTAAAAATGTCAGACCAGTTTTAAAATATCAGTTTTGATGCCGGAATGAACATCAGTAACTATAAATATGCTACTTTTAAAATTTCGCAAGTTACTGGAAATTTACGAATTTCTTAACATGGCAGTATAGGGCAAAATTTCACATAAACGTCAACTTTGAGAGATATTTTCATCGTAAAGATGTCAGACTACTTTTGAAATATTATTTAGGACACTGGTATAAATATTAATGACTATGAATTTTCCAATATAAAGATTTCGTAAGTTATTGGAAATTTACGAATTTCTTAACATGTCAGAAGAGAGCAAATTTTCACATAAACGTCAATCTTGAGGGATATTTTCAGCGTAAAGATGTCAAACCACTTTCGAAATATTATTTAGAATGCTGGCATGAATATCATAGACTATGATTTTTCCAATTAAAAAAATTCGTAAGTTATTTGGAATTTACGATTTACTTAACATGTCAGAATAAGGCAAAATTGATCATAAACTTCCATTTTGAGGATCCTAAATACATTAGACGACTTCAAAATTAAGTTTATGATATTTATTTGAACATGATTGAATACAAATATTCTATTAGGAAATTTTCGTAAATTATTCGTAATTTACGATTTTATCAACATAGCGAAATTGTAAATTTTTCATATAAATATGAATTTTGAGGTTATTGCATTGGAAATAGTAGCATGAAAACTAAACAACAGAATTGACCCTGATAAAATAAATTAATAAATTAGAATAAGATAATTATATCCAAGTGAACGGTGGATAGCCTATTAGGCGGGGATTTCATTCTGTCACTGTATCAAGCTTTGGTGAAATTCATTTCTTTTAACATGATTATAATATGTCTCGCACTAGAAATTTCTGAGAACATAAATATGATGGGGAACTGAGTAGAGTCCACCTATGCCAACTAGTTTTTAAGGATATTTGAGATGCTGTTGAAGATGCGTTAGTATTATCACAGCCGCTATTTTATTATTTTATTATTTTCTGATTATGGTTTCTATGGCGATTGGTCTGATTTAATGGATTTCTTTGCCATATGCGACAATAACAACAGAAATATTCACTTCATATATGTTGCACTTTAGGAATGCCACATCATACAACTAGAATTTATTAATAATCATTAGTAACGTAAATATTCTAAAACAAATCTCAGTTCGAATTTAGAAGTTTTCAATATCTCGAAAACTTGAAATCGGTTAAGGCAATTTGTTGTTGTTGTCGTTGCATTACAGCAAATGGATTTTTGTAAGTTCTTTTTTTATTTTTTTATGTCATTAAAAGTTTCAGTGGCAAGGAAACATTTTGTTTTTACTGTTTTAAATTGATTTGTGCAAGTATCAATATTTTACATGGATCATATATTTATTAATTTATTTTCTTTATTTTTGACTATCGTATAGAAAATCGGTTTTGTTGGACAGGGTGTGGATGTACAGACAATATGAGATGTGAGGTAAGTGCGTTTAATATTTTTTTTCCTATTCTGTTCAAAACGTACTATGCAAAAATTATATAAAAAGACCTGAGGCGCAATAAAGTAAAGTTTAAATTTAAAATATTCACATGATTATTTATAGTTCCTTCGATTGTAAAGAGAAACTTTTAAATGATGAATAGTTTTAATTATTTTTTAAAGATTGCATTTTTTATTCATTGAAATTTTATTTTTCCGACTGAGTGAAAATAATGCCTGGACCGGGAGTCGAACTCCAGATCTTTGACTTACAAGGTCAAGGCTCTACCAATTGAGCTATCCAGGCCGACCCCCCGGTCAGCACCACTCACCCAGACAATTTATATTTATTCAGTTTATATCGAAGAAACATCTTATGTATATTTAAATAATATATATATATATATATAAACTTAAAAATAAAATGCATTCAATTCGTCAGAATTATACTCAATGTTGTAAAAAATGCACTTCATAATATTTCTAAGAAAGGAAAGTATATAAAATCAAAGTAAAGACTCTCATACACATGCCTAGAAATATTATGATGTGCAGATAACTAGGTTGATTTTTTGTAATACAGATGCATATCTTTTGACTGAAAACTAAAAGTAATGTAAAAACGATTAAAAAATTAAAACGATTTGTTCTCTTTTTTCTAACTTTATCAAAAATCAGGCAAACAGTCAAATATTTAATCTTAATATAAATAAACGTCATTGTATGCGGACATGTGAATATGTCTTGCACCTCTTCGCAAACAACAAACCAATTTGAACCACAAAAATAACCCATTTACTCCTTATAAGCATGGTTGATGTACTGTGAGTGATTTATATTTTTAGTGCATGTGAAATGTGAAGGGTGAAAAAAACTCTTTCGAAAATCATATAGTTTATTATTTTCGTCGTAATAATGTAGGTAGAAAATTCAAATTCCACACATAAACTACTTCTGATGTATATATTCTCCTTAAGTAGAGATTAAAAAATTCAAAATTAGAAAGCGATGGAATGATTAAAAAAAAAAAAATCTAAAATTATGCTCTCGTTAAATTTTCTAGCGTTTGAATTAAACATTTTGCTGTGAATACAATGACGTAGTGCAATAATATAATTAAAACCGAAGTAACTTTTATGATATGTAAAAAGACATCATTTTCAGAAAACCTCCCAAATGAAGTACTATCATTTTTGAAAATGACGTTACTTCTCAAAAGTCATTTAATAGGAAATGCTCATTTTAATAGAGAAAATGCTACAATTTACTATGTTTGTGTGAAGCTTTTATTTACTAGCGATAGAATAAGTAGTAACAAACTCAAAATTATAGAAATACAACTAACAGTTCTACCCGTTTTTGGCACGGGAATGGAGAAAGAAAAAGAAAAGCTGAAAAAGCAAACCAATTAATTTGACCTGTTGGTACGAGAATGTTTATTCTGGGTTCTGATGAAAACTAGAACTTGTAAAAATCTATTGGAAATCACTGCTATTTTCCACGTGCAAAGAACGGATACAAATGCTATACTCCCCTCTTACGCCCGTAAGTGATATATTTCGGGACTCTCATGCTTAATCTTAGTTACAGTTAAGAATTTTCTAAGTGTTTCTAAATTTCAAGCTTCTACAGGGAACCACTGTAATTTTCCACGCACGAAGAACTGATAGAAATGCTCTCTAGACCTCCCCTCCATTTTTTTTCACCCCTAAAGTGTTAAAATTTGGAAGATTCTCATTTTTTTTATATAATCGGGTCCTAAGAAGAGTCACTTTTGCAGTGAAATAAGTACGAAACTTTAAATAAACACCCTAATATGCAAGAACTCGCAATAATAGTTTCAGGTCGAAAGAAAACACGACTTTTCTTCGGACGAACAAAGTGGCCGCGAGTGCTGCAAACATATCGCCAACGCACAAAACTGATCACTATGAAAAGCAAATATAAATAAAGTCGAATGTAAATATAAATATTAGTGTAAGCAGAATTATAAAATAAAATAAAAATAGATAAATAAATAAATAAAACAAAAAATAAATACTAAAATAACATACATATATATATATACATATATAAATCTAAAAAGAAAAAAAAAATCAAAAATAAACGAAACCCGAAGTTATTTGAGTAATTTCCAAGCGTCAGAGAAGAACGAAGTGGAAGAAACAGCATTAAAATTATTTTTAGTACATAGTTTTAAGTATGTAAAAAAAAACATGGATATCAAAATATGAAGAGGCGATATGAAATGAAATTATGTTAGTTTTTGAAAAATCAAAAACCATGACCATGAGCCCAGCAGTGGGAAGCAATAGAAAGTTTTCATATCTCTTCATTACGAATATTTCAACGGTGCTCATTTATACTATATTTCAGACGCCTTCTAGTTTGACCAATATAACATAAATTACACGAAGAACGCAGAACGCAGAAATAAATAAACCCCTTATAGTTTTTCAATAAGAATGGGATCGTTACGAGAATATAATTTAATTTTGTTGACATGTTTGTAAAAAAAATTAAAACCAAAAAGGGAAATTTGTTTTAGAAATTTAAAAGAAACTGATGAAAAAAAAAAAAAAAAAAAAGTAAAAATACTTGATGAGACCATGATTGTTCAACTGGATTCAGAAACTTTAGAATTTTTGAATTTATATACAGCTTTATCGATGGTAGAGGAATTATAACCTCAAGAAAAAGCAAGAGAATTTAAATAATTAATTTCTTTCGAAAGACTGGACACATCAGAACAAGTGTGTAACGAACGAAAAACATAAAGCAGATGTTTTCTGTTGGGGGCGTGGTTAAAGAGAGCGTAATGTGGAATAGAGACAGAGATGGGTTTTCTAAAGACAGTTTTGAGAACCGATCCTTTTCTTTAGACACAAAAAAGTCAAGGAAAGGCAAGGAGCAATCCTTCTTAATATCAAAGTGAATTTAATGTAACGGTCAATCGAATCTACTAAAGAAAGTAAGCTAGAAATATCGACATGAGAGAAACAAGAACGAAAATGTCATCAACATACCTAAATCAGTGAGGAAATTTATCTACACCAAAAAGTTTTTCTTTAAAATAGTGCAAATAAATGTCGTAATGTAAAGGAGAGAAGGGATTGCCCATTATTATGCCTTCATTTTATTATAGGAATGAAGTCTACAATTTCACGATCATCGATAAAGATGTTTATAAATTCAAAATTCTAAACTTCCTATTTCCAAACTGAAAGATCACGCTTTCATCCCAAGGATTTTTATTTTAATTCATCATTTTCTTTAAAAATTTCTCAAATTCTTTCACCGTTTAGTTTTAAAGTCAGTAATTTATCTTATCTAAAGATCCCATTCCTTCTGAATACCTCCCCTGGTGTTTATATATTTCCGTGTTCTATTTCCGTGTTTATATATTTCCGTGTTTCTATATTTCCGTGTAATATAGATTATATTGATCGAACTAAAAGGTGTCTGATATGTCCATTTGAAATGTTCGTAATGAAGAAATTACCGAATTTTTTGTTGCTTTCTATTATTGTGCTTAGGGTCATTGATTTATTCTTTCTAAAACTATATAATTTCTTCTCCTATATCCTCTTCATATTTGACCATTCATGGAGCTTTTTAGATATTTAACAATTCGAAAAATCTTGTTAATGATATTTCTTCCATTCTGTTCGTGTCTAATGCTTTAAAATTACTCACATAACTTCAGCGTTTGTTTACTTTTGACTTTTTTCTTTTTAAATTTTCTTTTATTCTTATTATTCTTTTATTAGTTTTATATTTATTTATTTTGTTCTTCTACTTTATAATTTTGTTCACACCAATATTTACATTTGCATTCGACTTTATTGTTTTTGCTCTTCATTGTACACAGTTTTGTACATTGCTGCTTTGTATGCACGGCAGCATTCGTGCCCATTTTGTTCGCCAGACGAAGAGTAGTATTTTAGTTCGACCTGAAGCAATTGTTGCGATTTCTTGCACCTTATGGTGTTTATTCAAAGTTTTATGCTTTTTATTTTTAAATACCCAACTCTGAGGTGTTTTCTTGCAATTTTCAAGAGACTAAATTTGAAGCTTTTATTGGAAACAGTTGCAATTTTTCATGTGTGAAGAGCGGGTAGATCTGATAGATATCCACTTTCATCTCTTCGAGGACAAAATTTGGAAGTTTCTCAACTTTTACTTCATTAGGAACTAAGGGGAGATATTTTGCTAAATTTCAAGTCTCTACTGCAATTTACTGCAAAGACATGTTGAAAAGATTAAAAAAAAAAAGACTTTTTTTTTTTCAACACGTCAAGTGTTAAATTTCATTAAATCCATTTATTCATACCTTACGTCATGAAAACAATCTTTTGTCCAACCGGCATGCTTTTAGCGTTAGCGGTTTGACTTGTCCTGGATAAATGAATGAGTGAGTCAGTGGTATTCCTTGTTTATATATATATATATGTCATAAAACTTTTGCATGTTACAGATATTTATTTTGTTTATCTGCATAACAAATACAACCTAATTTCTTAGAACAGCAGCTTTTCGTTTTAAGAGTGTTGCCATTCAAGTGTTATGTTTTACATGTGAAATAAGTTAAAAATAATTCATTTGTAGCAAACGATAACTGTTTATATTTTTGACGCTTACTAATAACTACAGAAATAAAAATATGATTCGTTTAAATACAGTGACTACCGAGCGGTAAAATCTAGCTATTAATGCATAGAAGAAATGTTCGCAGAAAAAAAAAATTTTTCGAATGAACACTGTTGAGCTTTATTTCCGGATGATATCTTCAAAAATAGACTTAATTATTTCTTTTGCTTTTATGGCAATGTAAACAAACTTAACTTTAATAACAAAATATATATTTCAATGGTTAAATATGGTATAGGTGAATATAGAATGCTAAAACGATTGTGCGCATTAAAAACTAAATATATTTGTTAAAGTGCTCAAAAAAAAAAAAAAAAAAAAAAAAAAAAACTTAATAAGTAAAAGAAATTGCGTACATAATTATTGCAATAGACATCCTCGTTACAGGAAGCTATACGTATTAGAATATTAGAAAATGGTATTAATTTATTATTCTTACCCTGATATTTTATATGCATTAATGAAAACAATTATTTCTCTGCCTTTAATGTAAATAAATTGTATAACTGATTTTTAAAAGTAATATCATTTCCTAGGAAGTTGTTAATACTTTCTATATTCAATATATATATATATATATATATATATATAATGTTGCGTACAGTCGGTAACAAAAGGGTCCGAACACTGGCAAAATTTCCTATGTAAAAAATGTACACTTTATACGGTTTTGTTAAATAAATCCTTAGCGAAACATGCTCTTACACTGATTAATAACAGGATTCGACAAGGATTTATTTAACAAAACCGTATGAAGTGTACTTTTTTTTACATAGGAATTTTTGCTAGTGCTCGGACACTTTTGTTACCGACTGTACTTGGGGGTTCGTAAGTAGTCCGAGAATGAAAGGCGAAACTTGCAAAAATTCTGTAACTTATTCACAGAAAGTTCCAGAAAAATACAGCTCTATAAACAAAGTATCAGCTTCAATTCAACCACTAAACACAGCTTAAACAACAGACGTTAACAGCAAATCACTGTACGAACTGTGTAGCAATAACACACAAAGCAAGTCTCAATCAAAGAGACTCAAAGAAATGCAAGAATTTGACGGAACTCACTGATACAGATCTGAGACTTAACTGTCTTGACGAAAAAAACGTTCCTTTTATACTTCACTATCTAACCCGGATTTTTCGAAAACAATCCAGAAAGTGGTCAACCAATGAGATTGCAGCTTCCATATTTGGTATATCGTTAATAAGGATTTTCTCTCCAAGGTCGCAAAAAAGTCGCCAAGTAGGAAAAAAAACTCGCCAATTTTGGCGCCAAATCCATTACATGCCTTATTAGAGCTTTTAATGCGTTTTTAAGGGAAAATTAGCTATTTAAACGCTAAAACAAACTAGAAATGCACAAAATTAACATTTTATCCACTAACTAAGCCTCTTTGAAAGAATTTATGCAAAATTAAATAAAATTATTTACAATTCCGTAACGATATATATAGGGGAGACCCGTGTACCTAGAGCCGCTTTTTTTCAATGCCCAAAAACAGAACCAAATTATCAAACTGATATAAACATACCTTTAGGACTTATTACTTCCAATCTGGATCAATATAAATACCTAAAATAGTAAATTCCGACAAATAATAAAAAAACATCACTCGTGGCCCTAGGTACAACACCCTGATTGTACCTGGGGACAGACATCACTGTACCTACGGCCATTCTCTCAAAATTAGATTTAACTTTGTAATGAATAGAAAATAAGCATATAAACATGCATTTTATAAAAGAAACAACATCAAGTAATATATTTATTTATCATATGATAATTATATATTTTTTTATCATGTTGCTGCCTTAATTTAAAACACGAAATTTTTCACTTTATTTATTTATTTTTTCTTTGGGATATTCTAACAGAATGTTTTTTTTTTTCGTCAATTTCTTTTCTTTTCTTTTCTTTTTCTTTCTTTTTTTTTTTTTTTTTTTTTCTGGAGTGTCTCTTGGATTTCTAGATCTCTCTGGTTTTCGGTCACATCTTTGATGTGGGAGGTTTTGCTTTAGGTAAAGGTTTTGCTTATGTTCGTACCTGTTAAAGCAGGACACACGAAAAGATGTTAGATGTTGAAGGTTTCGAGATTTCAACAGGACACGAAACAGGGACATCCAGTTCTATCATTGTTGGTTCACTTTCTTCCTGTATTTTTTTTTCTTTCTTTTAATATATATAGGGATCTTGTCACATTTGAAGAGTCACATTTGAACTTAAATATTCATCCTCAGTGAATGTGTTTTGATTCATTGGCTATATGCCGGAAACACAAAAGCCTGATAGAATGCTTGCAGGAGTAAAAGCCGACGGATAGAACTTACCAACACTTTGAGCAACATCATATATAGTGATTGGTTTACCAGGGTTTGCCAGCATCCAGTTACTACAGTCGGCTGCAAAATTATTCGAGCACTAGCCAATAATTCCTATATTTAAAAAGTACACTTAAGACTGTTTTGCTAAGTAAATCCTTGTCGAATCATGTTCTTAGACTGATTAAGAACATGACTCGACAAGGATTTATTTAACAAAGCTGTATTAAATGTACTTTTTTTTTGGCAAGGATTATTGCTTGTGCTCGAATAATTTTGCAGCCGACTGTACAGGCTGTACTGTGTTTCTTAACTCTTTCTTGACAGCTGACGTAGATTCACGTCATTTGAAAATATGAAACACCACCAATAGGCGTTTCTTTTGCAATTTGTATGTTATTTGTTTCTAAAAAATATGCACAATATTCATATTTGTACAATCAGTATAATATGGATGCAAGTACTTTGATTGGAGAAAGAGTATGATTATAATACATATCCATTTGTAATAGAAATGCGAATACGGAAATTTTTGTTTTGAAAAATTGTAAATATTTAAGAAAAACGCCCACTGGCGGACCTTACTGTCAAAAAGACATAAACATGCATTCGCAAAAGTGTTAAAAGGTCCAAACACACTGGCCCTAGGTACAAGCTCTGGTAACTTCATTCAAAATGCCTTCCATTAAAAATTCACATGCAGAGAGGACTAATTAAATATCTCATTTATTACTTAATATAACACGCAAAATTATAAACTATAAATGAAAGAAAAATATTTGACTCGCCTTTGTAAAATAGCAAAAGAGATGAGCTACAAAATTTTACTTCAAACCATGTAAATTCGTTTTCTACATGTAACTTGTCAAAACTCTCTCCTCAAAAGTTCTAAAGTAGTTGTAAAAGTAGCAATTGGTGTTGTTACTTGCCCAATTCAGTATTAAAATTTAAAACTAAATATTATTCAAATAAAGTGGGGTGGCCCTAGGTACACAGGACTCCCCTATATATATATATATATATATATATATATATATATATATATATTCGTTAAAATGTTCGACTTTTGTTTCAAAGTCCATTCTTCCTTCAAATCCCTATCTCTTTCCGCTTTTTTGATATAATCCATCCAGATCTTTCTTCATTCAGCTCTCAAACAAGTTATTCAATTGATCCAAATCGAAAGATCCAAAATATTATTCGATTATTTTTAGAAAATGGCGGTATATCTCCGTATGTTTGATAATACATTTGTTTCAGAACTAATGCACATAATTTCATACTAATTTATATATACTGTTGTATCGCGTTATAAATTCATGGAGCGATATTTTTGGTGAAAACTGCTCAAAATGGGTCGTTATCATTCGGTTTTATGTATATATATATATATATATATATATATATATATATATATATATATATATATATATATATATATATATATGGCTGTATGAAACAAATTTTTTTATTAATGTACTCTATAAGAACTACATTTAGCCAATTATTATGAAATTTTTTTAGTAAATAAATAAATATATAATAGTGATAATCAACCAGGAAACACTTTCTGTTAATTTTTAAAATGAATTCTTCTTAATTTTTTAACCACATAGGTCTATGACAATTTTAAATGGAGCTATCAATGTTTCCCACGAATATATATATATATATATATATATAAATGTATATTTTGCAGATGTTGTCTGTAGCGCACAAAACTGATTTCTTTCGACAATTACGGTTAAAAATTGCTGAAATCACAATCGTTCATTTTCATCATGGAAAATAACTTTAATAATTAAAATAATCTGGTGTGTCACTCACACAACTTCTCTTACCCTGAAATTTAATACTATAAATACAGGTTAGAGATTAAAAGGTAAGATAACGGGTACTGTTATGTAAACCTATGTTATACAATTCAAATTAGGCTTCGGAAGAGTTTTATATGATAATTAGTTCTGTGTGAGGGGGCTGCGGCCTCCTTAACCCCCCCCCCCCCCGTAACAATAATTTATTAAAATTATTATTTAAAAAAATTATCTTTTATGATAATGCAGACGATTTCCATATTAGAGAAGTAGTATAACACCAAATATCCAAATAAAGTTGAATTTATTCTTAATATTACAGTAAAAAATAAATAAATAAATAAATATATATATATATATATATATATATTTTTTTTTTAATGAAAAAAATTGATAACTTTATTTTAAATTATCGCAGATCGATGGTTCAACCATTCGTTTTAAAGGTATTGGCGTTTTTTTTTTTTTTTTTTTTTTTTGAAAGATACCCATCATGCAAATTTACTCCCCTCGAGGGGGGACTTCCCCCCCCCCCCCTTCCCCCAGAGGGTCGGCGAGGCTCCTACATACAAATTTTTTTTTTCCAAGTTGACTATCTCTATTACAAAAAATACGTATCCGTTTCATTTGGTTTAGTGCAGTCTATAGATGCTAAACTGTACCTGCAATTTCCCCCATAGACGTAATGTATTTGAATACTTTTGAATGTCCTAGTACACGAACCATTTGCTTCATTTCAACGAAAAGTTTACTGTAGCATACCTATATGATAGACATTTAGAATACTGAGTTTGGAATTTCTGCTACTATTTGTTCTTGAGATATGCTGATAACAGTCACACAGACATCCACGCAGACAGACACAGATACAGACACACAGACCATTCGCTAAAATCATGATTTTCGTATTCAGGGGACCTCAGAAAATGTAAATAGGACAAAAACTGACGTTCGAAAATTTGACCCTAGAACAATACTTTCTGGACGGTAAGAGAAAGTAAAAAATAATTTCCAATGTGTGGAATTATATAGTAAAATATAGAAGAATGTTTTTTGATTGCCGCAACATACTGTTCATTAAAAAAAAAAAAAAAAAAATCATGATTCTGTATTTTTACATTTGCAGTAGACCAACTTGAAGATAGTCCTTTATTATTATAAAATGCATAAAAATAACATCAGTGCAGTTGAAAAGTCATTTTTATACACTTTGTAATTATACTAGATTATCATTTTTGTATTTGTACAAATTAATGTCTTCAATTTTTTTGATTATGTGGAATAAAAATGTATGTCAGAAAAATTTGACTTTTTTTTACATCAACTAGAGTCATTAATTTTGTGGATTAGATGGAATACAGGCATTTGAAATAAATTTTAAGAATATAGGCTTTTGACAATAAATTTAATTAGGTTATTTAAATTTTCTTTTTCAGGGGCGCCGTCCGTATTCGATCTTTGGAAGATGTCGTCGTTCATCATCAGTTGGAAGTACATCTATCAATACTGATGCGACAACAAACATAAATACAGATATGACAACTGGTAGGACAACGGATATGAACACTGATATGTCAACCGGCATCAATACTGATATGACAACAGGCATGAATACTGGTAGGACAACTAGCATTAACACTGGTATGACAACAGACTTCAATACTGATATGTCAACAGGCATAAACACTGATATGACAACAGACATTAACACTGGTATGACAACAGACTTTAATACTGATATGTCAACAGGCATAAACACTGATATGACAACAGGCATCAATACTGATATGTCAACAGGTATGACAACAGATATTAACACTGATATGACAACCAGCATCAATACTGATATGACAACAGGCATAAATACTGGTAGGACAACTAGCATTAACACTGGTATGACAACAGACTTCAATACTGATATGTCAACAGGCATAAACACTGATATGACAACAGGCATTAACACTGGTATGACAACAGACTTCAATACTGATATGTCAACAGGCATAAACACTGATATGACAACAGGCATCAATACTGATATGTCAACAGGTATGACAACAAATATTAACACTGATATGACAACCAGCATCAATACTGATATGACAACAGGTATAAATACTGATATGACAACAGACATTAACACTGGTATGACAACCGACATCAATACTGATATGTCAACAGGCATCAATACTGATATGTCAACAGGTATGACGACGGATATGAACACTGATATGACAACCGGCATCAATACTGATATGACAACAGACATCAATACTGGTATGCCAACAGATATCAATACTGATTTCACAACAGACATCAATACTGATATTTCTTCTGACTCAACGGATGTGACCATAGAATGAACACTGACACAAGAAGTATTTAATGTTCTGCACTTTAATAAAAAAAGGCTATTATTTTTGTTTCCTAACTGAATATTTGATATGAAAAATAAATAAATAAATAAATAAATAAATAAATAAATAAATAATAATAATAATATATATATATATATATATATATATATATATATAAGACGACGTACGTATATGTTATGGAAACTAATATTTTTTCTATTCATATTCAATTTAATAACATTTTCTAATGATTTAAAGCCCTTAAGAATAAATCTGCATTTTTAATACTTTAAAAAAGCAAATTTCATTATGAAATGTTTAATTAAATAATTAAATTTTATAATTTATAATTAAATTTTTTTAATAATTTAATTTCACTATGAAATATTTTCTGCTGAATGTGGTTTAAATGCCAAAATTGTTTGTGTACAGGTATACATCCGAAAGAATTCTAATGTATTGCGTTTTGTGAGATTCATTCATATAAAGCATGCATTATTAATTTTGTACTGCAGAACGCATAATATAATCGAATTTTATTATTCACATGTACAAAAATGTGTTGTCTGTGGAATATAGAATGGTTAGAATTAATAATTATAGGGCTACACGATAGTATTTCGACATATTCGGGGTAATACACAGTAAAAATAATCCCGTAAGATAACGGGGAAAGCCGGACAGCAGAGATTCTAGACAAAGCCCGTAAAAAAAAAAAAAAAAAAAAAAAAATTGGTTTTACGTTCAAAATGTTTTTTTACAGGTCTTTAACGTAATTTAAGGTTATTATATACTTAATTTACGGTCTAAGCGTTTCTTTTTACGGGCTTTGTCTGGAATCTCTGCTGCCGGGCTTTCACCGTAATATTACGGGATTTTGTTTTACAGTGTAGCTCAAATTGCTAGAATCGTATGTTTAGTTGAATTAAATACTTTCAACTCTTTCTAATGTTGTTTAAAAGTGACTACTACTTCGATTGAGCTAATAGTCTATTTTTCCGTACTGTAAGCTACATAAATATCAGTTGAATTCTTTGAAACTGCTATATGTATTCAAGTTTACTATGTGAGATTCCTTAATAAAAAGGGCCTAAACTGCAAAGCTGGTTTAAGTACGGGTATAACTAAAAGAATTTAACTGTATTTCTTTCTACGAGAGATATTTCTAGTAAATAAATTTTAATACCTTTATACCAAACAATAAATACCAGAATTCAGATTTATTATTAATATGCAAAAAGCATACTTCCTGTGTCATATGATATGATAAAAATTAAAGTTTACTCGGCCCTACAAAAATATTGCTATGGGAATTATCGCCTTTTTTTGTGTTGGGAAGGTAGTTCAATAAAACAGGCCGGATCTTTATTCATCGTAATTTCTCTAACCAATACAACAAAACTTTTATTTCAATAAATATTCTAGAAAAAAATCAATAGAAATGGCAATTCAACGAATATATTTGAAAGAAACAAATGAAACTGTCGCTTGCATCATAAAAATGATTATTCGAAGACTGTTCTCGAAAATGTCAAAGGAAACAGATCATTCGCTCAAAAAGAGTAAAGCAATAGCATTAAACACTCTACAGAGAAGCAATTTTGTTAATCCACGAAAAACTGTCAGTGACTTGGAATAGGGTCTCTCTAAGGGAATCACTTCCGGAACAACACACTTGTCCACAATACATACTGAAGATGTCCATAGGATGTCCATAGACGTACTTCTCATCCATAGAATATCCTGAATATGCCATTTGGAGAAAACGTGCTGTTAGGGTTACAGCAGCTCTTGAACACGCACTTTCTATCAGTCGTCATTCCATTTCTATTTATGACCTTTAGCGGCTTAATTTGGCGCGGTTCTTTGTGAATTTCGATCTAGAATCAGAGAAAAAGTTCCAGAAATATTCTTCTTCTATTCACCATAGAACTTAGAATCTTCAGGAACCCTAAATTAATATTTTTTTCTCCAAATTTGGTTCGTCAAATCGCCAGTTTTGTTGTTAAAGGCAACCCTTCTAGACGTGAATGTATTTACCCTTTTTTCCCACTTTGATTGTAAATCTACTTTCAATGAAACGGCACAATTGATGCTGGGGAAAAGATTAAATCTATTACAGCATTGTTTCCTTTTTCGAAGACTGTTCGACCCATGCAGTTTTCCTATATCTTTCACTGATTTGGTTCATAGTACGAAACTAATTTATTGTTGTGAATCAATTTTGGTTTACTATTCGGTAAATTCTGTATCCTCACAGCGACATCATTGAGTTTCTCAATCATCACGTAAGGTCCTTCCCAGATTTATTGTAATTTTTTATATTAATCTTTTTGGCGGTTTATTTTGCAAAACCACACACGGTCCCCATCCTAAAGACGAATTACAGTCGTATTGTGTCTTCATTTGGTCGCCATGATTTTACGATTGACGTAGCGTATTTCTTATTTTGCCTCTTACTTGCGCATACATGGAGTTTTAAGTGCGAAATTGACTTGGTGGATGAAGCGTTATTGGTGAAGATGTTTTCCCTCAAGTAAGAACTGTCGACTAAAGCTGCTGTTAACAGTGTTGTAACTCGTTTGTAAACTGTAATTTGCTGTGATGGTGGATGCTTAGAATAAGATTTATATGCTTGTAAACATTTCCAAGCAAATAAATATAGTCTTCCATTGAAACATGTGATTAACTCACGCACAGCGCTTACTATTGACGAAAGTTTAAACTATTAAATTTTTTTTACACCCCCCCCCCCCTTAAAAAAAAAACTAAAATAATTTTTTGCGCAAACCGCATTCAATTCTACGAATTCTCTCAATTTTTGTGATTTTTTTTTTAACCCATTTTATCCCAATTTATTTATTTTGCTCAAATTTGAGAAAAATTATATTTTTTAAGGTTAACTAAACCTAAATAAATTAAATACAACAAAATTTGAAAAAATAAAAAATATATATCCTGTATAAAAAATCTCATCCAACTTGTACGCAGGACATTGAAATAAAGAGGATTAAATTTGCATTGTTTTAGTGTTCTCTTCAATAGTGGAAAGAGCTTTCCGAGTATAAAGTTTTGCTTTATCTGCATAATACTTTCTTATTTACATGATAGTTCTCCAGAAAGAATTTTCAACCGCAAAGGAAAGATAAATCACTCCCCCTAATATAATGATTAAACCAATATTCCAGATGGAAGAGGAGGAGGAGGTGAAACACATAACACGCTAGCAGAAGCTTATATATACAATTATATATTTCAGCTGACAAAATATTCGCACCAAGCAAATTCTGATTTCTATAAGCTATTTTTCGGCTGTCCTTTAAGTAGGACAATGGGATAAAATGGGTTAAATGTCTGCAGATTTATGGGACAGCCTGTATATAAAATTCAGGATGCAATACAACGCAAGCACAAACACACAAACTCATGTTGATTGATAAAGAATGAAAGCAATTTTAGATGTACTCAAGAAAGTATAGTAACATTGACGTCGAAGAAAAATATCCAAATAATTCTGAAATTATCGTGGTGAAATTCTGGCAATGAAAGTTTGGTTTTGGGAACAGTTTAAAATATTTCGAAGGTTTTATATAGATTTTATACTTTCCCTTTTGATGTTTGTACCCAGTAAAGGAAAAAAAAAAAGTATTTAATTAAATATATTTAATAAAACTTTATATTTTAAAAGTTTCACTTCTTAATACTAATTTCTAAACTTTATTTGAATAGAAAAGTCTTTAAAATTTCCTAAAATATTTCAGTTTTCATAAATTTACAAAAATCTAAGTCATCTGAAATCAATAACGGAAAAATCTAAAGGTTTTTTTTTTAAATACATTTCTATTCCTTTAATGTGCATTAGAATCGTAGATTATTAGAACTTTTTAGTACAGAGATTTTACGTTGTTTTAAAATACGGACAATATGTAGAGGAAGGATTATTAGATTTCTTTTTTATTACTATTACTTAAAGAAGTATATTTTGTTCTCTAAAATATTTCAAAATATACAAAATATAAAAAACATTACTAAATAAAAATTCATGTGGTATTAAAAAAAAATTTAATACGTATAAAACATAGCATATATATATATAAAGCAACAAGGGATAGGCTATGATAAGCTATTTATAGGCATAACTTCTCTTTTAAAAATATATGAGTTAAACAAATGTATGCATTATATTTCACCTTACACGCAAAGAAAATGACACCTTTAAAAATGTTATTTTAATTGTGAAATACTGAATAAAAATACTATTTTATATCTAAATTACACCATTTATGCTGTACTGTTACATATAATTTCATTATACAGCTAAAAATGGTTTCTTAAAAATGAGCTAAATTGTCTCAAAATAGCTCATAAACAATATATACTTAAATTTGAAAAGCCATGTACACATTTTTGAGTATATTGAAATGTGAAACATGGGGATATTTGGATTTTTGAGCATGTCAATATACTCAAATTGAGTACATGATTTCTTAAATTCAAGTATATATTGTTTCGGAGCTATTTTGAGACAGTTTAGCTCATATTTAAGAAATCATTTTTAACAGTGTAGAATCCATAAAAATTAGACATTGTTCTTCAATTCTTATATTTCTTTTTTTTTTTCTTTTTGATCACAGGGTACATAAACTCATGTATGACTCCTAAGTTTCATTACTCTGCAGAATATATTGAAGCATTTAAAAATAAATTTTGGACTATCTCTTAATTCTGCGTAATATTTCTTTTAAAAAATTCTCTTTAATTACGTCAGATATTATGAAACATGATGAAATACAATTAAAAATAATTACAAGATAAAAATACCTTTTTATACGCTATGTTTTTATATTTTCTGTTGAATCATATAAATGCTACAGAAGGCAGCAGGGACCCGAAATAATTGGCTAAAAGAATTAAAAAGGTGCATTCACCATGTTTTGGGCTATTCTGAAAGTTTCAAATGTCTAGCTAGCCGAAACAATTGGTTAAAAGTATTTTAAAAAATGGATTATCATCGTGTTATAAGCTTTTTAAAAGTTAAATTTCTAGCTAGTCGGGAAGTTATATGATTCTTGAATCATATAAATGTTACCGATGGCAGCGGTGACCCGAATCAGTTCGCTAAAATTAATTAATGTATGCATTGTCATCGTGTTCTGATTTATTATAAAAGTTTAAAATGTCTATCTAGTCGGGAAGTTAGTTAAATAATTTTTCTGTTGGATCACATAAACGCTGCCGAAGGTAGCAGGGAGTTGAAACAGTTGGCTAGAAATATTTAAAAAATGCATTATCACCGTGTTCTGAGCTATTCTAAAAGTTTCAAATATGTAGCTAGTCGGGAAGTTAGTTAAAAATCAATTGCAAAATATGTACTGGACACATAAACAGAGAAACAAACAAGAATCGAAGTTAATAAAAGCATAGTAATATTGTAGTAGAGATGCCCAAATACTCATTTATCTATATGGCAGTCATGTTAAGTGTACTAAAATGTAATCGAGATATAGAATTAGTTTTTATTTATAATTAAATTATAATATTTTTATTTAACATTCTGAGTCATACATTAATCTTATTTCTTGCCAAAGACCAAAAGATTCTACTTTAATATCTGGTACACAGGAGATGTATGTTCTTGCTGGCGTAGATACTCAGAGTATTCCATGGATTTCTCTTAAACTCGCATAAATATGGGCTGAAATCCTTTAAATAGAGTACCCATGGAAGGAATTTCATTCGCACCAAAGAATCTCGTGTAATTAATAGTTATTAACGCCTAACTACCATCACTTTAAGCGATTTTTGACATCTCAATAGACACTAATTAAAAAAAAATAAATGACCGCAATTTTTTTCAATCTACGTCATCGTGAAACTAAACTGAATAATATTCATAAAATAGCAATAATTAACAGTATTGTTTAAATGAGAAAAAATATTACATCATAAAAATTTACATGACATAAAAGTTACAGGAATAATAAACTTTATTCAGATACATTGTATCTTTCTTTTTTAAAGCTACATTTTTACGATACCTCCTACGTATATGTATTGGGTGAGTGCAAAAGTTCTACCCGTTTTTATTACCCATAAAGAAGAGCAAATAAACGAAACATGAACAGTACCTATTACTGTGCATAATCTTCATTACTGTCTATGACATCTTTCCATCTATCTGGTAAGAGATGAATCCCACGGCGATAAATTTTCGGTGGTTTTGAATCAGAAAATTCTTGGATGGCAGTTTTCACAGCATCAAAATCATCAAAGATTTTCTGACTGAAGGAATTGTTTAACGCACGAAAGAGGGGATAGTCAGTTGGTGCCAAGTTAGCAGAATAGGGAGGGTTGGGTAAAAAACCCCAAACAAAGCCCAGTAACTTTTAGCGAGTGATGACAGCAGCGTGTAGCCTGGCATTATCGTGATGTAGGATAACACCGCGACGATTGATGAGACCTGGATGCTTTGCTACCAAATTTGAATGCAGTCTGTCTAACTGTAGACAGTAGAAGGCAGCATTGATGGTTTAGTTGGGTGGCAGGACCTCCCAGGGAATTATTCCCTGCACACCCCACCACACACTCAATAACACCTCTGGATGAATTCAGCTTTCGAAGTCGATGCAGGTGGATCAGAAGGGCGACACACAGTCCTACAACGATTTACGTTCCGGTACATAACTCACTTCTCATTTCCCGTTCGTTTCAAGAATTGTTCATTTTTGTATCGGGAAAGCAAGAAAACTCAGATGGCGATTCAGTCATCCCGTTGATTAGCTGTCAAGTTATGTGGAACCCAACGATTCAACTTTCTCGTAAAACCCAACTTAACCAGCCGTCTCTCGACCGTTGTCCTGTGTACTTTGAAGGTCTCCTCTAATTCTTGTATGGTTGGGTTTAGGTTATTCTTTATGGCTTGGTCAATATCGTCGTCTAAAACGTGTGATGGCCATCCACTCCTAGCCTGAACTTAGAAGCTTCTGTCTCCTTCCCTAAATTTACGAAACTATCGACGACATGTGTTTTCGTCTATTGCATCATCTCCATAAACTTGACAAGCATTGCGACATGCTGCATCTGCCATACTCTTTTTATCTAACTCGTATAACAAACAATGTCTTATATGCTCCTTCTCGCTTTCCATGTTACACCCACTGATATACATATATATATATATATATATATTAAGATAATTAACTTTGTGAGAAACGATGCATTTATATGTGAGGAATCCCCACGTTTGATTGGCCGATGATTTGCGCCATTACAATGTCATGTGTGACGTCAATTCCATTGCAAATTTGCATATCTAAAAACGGGTAGAACTTTCGCACTCACCCAATAATTACAGTAAAGTGTACTCACAAACAAATGCTGAAAGAAAGCAATAAATGTTTTTAAGCAAAATTCAAAATCGCAAAATCACGTAATAATAATTTACATAGAAAATGTAAATTCATAACTTCAAAATAACTTTTTAATTTTTCTCTCTCTTCCGTTACGAAGATTTTTTTAGGTATCGATCTACTGTCATAACTTTATTTATATTATAAACGTATATACCTGTATACATGATTAAAAAATTTTCTACACAATGATTCTTGAAATACACAATTAATTCGAATCGGATTTGAAGAGTTTAGTTATTTTTTAGAAATATTTTGGATGCGCTCGGTCACCAACATAAACTATTATTTTGTTTCAAAATGCTGACATTGGAGGACTGACATTGAACGTATTGTAATAAATTTTAAAAATTGAATAAATCCAATAATATTCTAAAAACGAGTAACATTTGTGCAGTGTTGCTTTTTTGCAATATTCTTGCTTACTTTGTTCGTCTGACGAAAGGTAGTGTTTTAATTAGATCCGAAAACATTGTTAGAATTTGTTTGTATTTATGGTATTCATTCAAAGATTTTAATTTATTTCATATCAAGATTGTAATCCAATGTATTAATTGGCAAACTCTTTTACATTATTTAAAAATGGCAGCAACGTAAAAAGAACAAAAACATCAATCTTTTCTCCGATTAAGTCGGAATGATTTGCTTCGTAGATTTTTCAACTTGCAGAGGTGCCAACCTAATCCGAGGTGTTGTTAGCACCGCCCATTTTTTCACATGACTTAATTTTTAGAGTAATTCTCTTCAGTTGTATTTACGATGAATTAAGAAGAAATATACTTCTAAAAAAGACTGGTGTGGAAAAAAGGGTGGTTTAAACAATCCTCTGGATTAGGTTGGAAGCTCTGCTCTTGTATAATTTTTTGTGCAACTAATTTAATGATAGACAAAGAGTTATTTTTTTTTTTTTCTGCGATGAAAGAAAGTGCTTAAATATTTCAGCTGAACGTTGTTGACGTTTGTTGAGGAAGTTTAAGTTATTGCTTAGTTCAATAAAATAAAGATTTTTATTTATTTTTTCTATGGAAACTTATCGAGTTACTTATTATATAGATTTGTGCTGTCTTTCACGATATACACGTTTCACAATTTATTTGCATATCTAATTGTTTTTCATACTAAATTTTCAAGGAACTGAAAAAAGGTTTAACAGTATTTTTAGTATCTTATGAATGATTTATAAACATATGGGTATTATTAAATTTCTATATATTCAAAGCGCTGCTAGGTTACATAAATAAAATAACTATGGAACAACAGATAATTCAAAAACTAACTATTTCCCAACAGACTGCTTTTGAAGCTGGTATATGTGAGATAATGGCTTCAAACCCAAATTACGCAGTATTTCCTGAGTTCGGAGTATTTCGAAATTAAATCACGGGGAATTTTTTCGAAACTCATGCGTATGCGGGCTAATATCATTTAGAAACAAATGCTCAGGGGTATTTTTCCCAGGTCTAAGACTCTAAGGTGTTCAATCACTCTTAACACACCAACACGTTAACGCCGCGAAAACTAATCAAACGAAGCCGTGTGTAATGAATGCATTGCAGCATTGCATAATCTTTTCAGGGGTTGTACTCTATTTTATCAGGGCACTCTCATAAATGAGAAATTTTCAAATTTATTACTACCACTAATTTTATAAAATACCTCTTACCCGGTATAATCATGACACATTACTATAAATCTACCAGACGTATTTCTGCATGAAATTAGTTGTGGCAAAAAAGACAGAATTTTTTTATATTTGAGAGTATCCTGAGAAAAAAGGGCGGAGAGAACGACCACTGTCTTTTAGACCATTTACGTGTCGCTAATTTCAACGCATATACTATATGAAACATATACGCTTGTGTACTTCTCATAACAAGTGGTCAAAATAAAATAGCTTGTGTTTTTCTTAAACCATACAGTGAGAAAAAAAAATACCGCCTTTCTCTAGAATGAATAAATGGACATTTTCTAAATCCCTTAACTAGAAATATAGATTTCCGAGCTATGCACATAAGGCACGCCAGTAAACTGAATAGACGGAATTATCGAGAATTTCTAGTGTACACATTTCTAGATGGTGAAACAATATTCTGAATACTCTAAATATTCTGAATCATTTATATTGCGAGGAATTCTCGCTTGACTTTCTAGAATTTGGTAATAAACCAAGATTATAGTTGCAGAAACTCGCCTCTTGTAGTCTCATTTATTTGCAGAGATATTTAAATAACTTTGTCCTCGAGAATATAGGCAAACGTTCTAGAATTCTAATAGGGGCTTGTAGAACTCGCTTTCCAAGGGGATTAAAATTTATAAGGATGACATGCAACTATTTTTTCTAGAGCCACAATTCAGATTTTAGATGTCAGTTACAGAATTTTTTCTCAGTGTATGAATCAAAAAATTTATTCTTCTTCACTGCAAACCGCATGCTAATGAGTGTTAGTTAGGAAATTCAAAAAGATTTACAAATGATTTACTATATTACTTGAATGTGTAGCAAGTCATTTAAAATGATTTAAAGTTTATTTAACTGAAATACATACCAAGATTTGAAAAAAAAAAATAGGAAATAGATTGTACATTTTTTATTCAGTCGTATTAATTGGAAAAAGCTCCATTTATATTTGAAATAAATTGTATCTATGAGTATTTGAAAATTTAGTATAAGTAATATTACACTATAGTGGAAACTATTAAAATCGGAAAAGTGCAAGTTATATTATTTTTATCTATTTTTTTAAAAACGTTTTATACTTACTTGAAAGCCTACTTCTGCAATAGTAAATTATTAATATTTTCATCAAATTTTTGAATGAATGCAATGCACCCCTCCTCTTGTTTCACAAAAAGTTATTGAATTAAGTTTAACAAAAAAGTTATAATAAATAAAAATAAATAATTACATAGGAAAACAAAACAGAACTAACTTATCACAATTTAAGATGGAATAAATATTTTTTGAGAAGAAAAACTAGCATACTTCGAGAAGTCCTTTTACAAAACTGCCCAAGAGAGACTAAAAGAAAAAATAATTCAATTGAATAAATTAAGTATTTTCTACAATAAAAGAACTAACGAAAGAGTTTCCTTAGTAAAAAAATTAAAACATTTATGTTCAAATAAAGATAGATTTTATTAAATATTGCTACAATTTCTACTACAGTGTATTTCTCATTGTAAGTTATTTTGAGTAAACTTTAAAATTGTTATTATTATTTATTTTTAACATTATATTTTTTGTTTAAAAGTTTTTATCGGATTCGAAAAATAAAGTTAGAAGAATTGTTTTACTAGAAACATTTTAAAAAATGTTTGTAAGAGAATTTTTCTGCTATAAATGTTTTTATCGTTGTTTGAAACAGCAGTGTTTCACTATTAAAGCCGTCGAAAATTATTCAATTTTAGAGTATTTTAATACGTTTAAGTTACCCTGTATACCTATAGAATTTCTTTGAATCTATATAAGTGTTCGAAAAATCTATATTTAAATTTTAGGGATATCATGTCTTTGATTTTAAACTAAGAAAAAATTTCAATTTTAAGGATTTCATTTCCTAAGGAAAGGCATAAGACATTGAAATGCGCAAAATATTTTAAAAGTAAACTGCGTATTTAATTTATCTAGAAATAGACAATTTGTTTGAATCTGCTTTGGCTTAAAAATTACGAAGAAATTTCAAATTGTATTTCTGTATATTTGTTTGCCTTATTTTTTCTTTGATTAACTTCGTAAGGGAGAACTAGATTTCATGCATGTCAAAATGGATTGGGGACAAAATCTCTCGGGACAAAATATCGCGTGGACAAAATATCGCCTACATAAACGATTGGAATGCAAAAAGGAGTTGGTAATTATTAATAATGTTGTATAAAATTTCATGACAACACATACCATGGTCAGAGAACTTACATACAGACAAATATACCTCAAAAATTGTTATAAGTTTTCCTTAAAAGAGTTTAAAGACTATGTTAATTAACTTTTGTCAAGATTAGTCATAAAGAATTCAATCGTACTTATCTATTATAAAATTCTTATTTAAGGTTTCTGAACAGTGTACAGTTTTGATGTCAGCAGTGAAGTACAATATTTTTAAAATGTATTTTTAATGGTGAAAAGCAATTGATAAAATAACTTAAAATTAAATATATATAAAGTAGTAAAATTCTATTCTGTAAATATTTATTTATTTATTTATTTATTTTAATTAATTAATTTAGATTTCTAAGGCCCTGTGGCCTTCACCAGAGATTCCACGTGACACAAATGCAGATTTTCAAATAGATCATACTAGTTTTTTTTTTTTTTTTTTTTTTTTTATGCGATATTTTGTCCGGCGATATTTTGTTCCGCAATATTATGTCCGGATACCTGTCAAATTAAAACTAAAATCCATGATTAGTGGATAAAATATATGGTTGAGTTTGGGTTTGAGTGGATTTTACGTCTCACTAGTGCTGTACACTGAAAGAAATATGTCCTATTTGCTGCCAGAAATTCTCTGTAATTTGAGAAAATACGCGTAATTTACTGAAATATTACGTTGTCAGAACGTATTTTTTCAAATTACAGAGAATTTCTGGTAATCCTCTATGCAAATGATAGCTTCCCTACTTCGGTTACTTCCATATCTCTCCCTGGGATAAAAAGAAGTGAAATACATATATATATATATATATATGTATATATATACATGGGCGTGTGTGTGTGTGTGTGCGAGCATTTACAATGGCACGGACTTTATTTGTTTTATTTTACTGTTGCATTTTCCTTTCTTTTTTTTTTTTAATCGTGGCCAATTTTCCCCTTGATCATGCAGGTATCTTTGTATTTTGCTGAAGTTGCTATCGACATTGCAGTGTACGCTTCTTTAATGCTACTCGATTAAGCATGTTTATTTAAATACAAAAGTTTTTTACACAAAGTTTGTTTCTAAATAGCATCATGAAGCTAAAACCAGTGGTACTACACAATTAGATCTGTCAATTATTCTAATTAATTCCATATCAGTGATAGTACATGCCATTTTTTGCCCACCAATTTTTGAATCGATTTTCTCTTACATATAATTACGATTTAATAAGATGAAAATTACTCTACAAAAAATGTGGCATAGTCGGGTCTAACAATGTTACTTATTGTACTAAAGTAATTAGCATGTCAAGAAAACAAGTTCGATATATGGACCATACGCAAGATGCGATATTGTTCTACGATATAACTCGATAATTAAGTCTTTAGATTAACTTGTCAGAGATTATAAAGACTGAATTATCCCAGAAAATTCGAATACTCGATATCTTAACTAAACATTATTAATTACAATAATTATTTAAATTTCTATTCTAATAATTTACAGTTAGCATTAATAATGGGATTATTATTTTATTATATTGAAAGTATTAAAAGTTATTTTACCGATTTAATAAAAATAAATCAATAAATAAAAGTTGTCTCAAAGGTCTGCACATAGTATTGTTGTATTGTCATCTTGCGACAACCAATCAAAAGAAGACAACACTTGTGTGCTGCCTTGAAAGGTGATGTTCAACGATAGCAAGAGCCAAACGCAGTCATTTAGATTTCTAGCTGATGAAATCTTATACTGCTCCTAAGCAACTATGTCAAATTAAGGTTTACATTTAACCCATTTTATCCCGATTTATTTATTTTGCTCAAATTTGAGAAAAAAATATATCTTTTAAGGTTAATTAAACTAAACTAAATGCAACAAAATTTGAATATATATATATATATATATATTCTGTATAAGAAATCTTATCCACCTTGTACGCAGGACACTGAAATAAAGAGGATGGAGTTTGCACTTATATGTTTTAGTGTTCTCTTCAATAGTAAAAAGTGCTTTCCGAGTATAAAATTTTGCTTTATCTGTATAATACTTTCTTATTTACATGATAGTTCTCCAGAAAGAATTTTCAACCGCAAAGGGAAGATAAACCACACCCCCTAATGTAATGATTAAACAAAGATTCCAGGTGGAGGAGGAGGTGAGACACATAACACGCTAGCAGAAGCTTATATATACCATTATATTTTCAAGCTGACGAAATATTCGCACCAAGCAAATTCTGATTTCTATATGCTATTTTTCAGCTGTCCTTTACAAAGGACAATGGGATAAAATGGGTTAATATTAAATGTAGGTATAAGTAATATATGCATAAAGAGAGAGAGAGGGGAAGGGGGTATTTTTAAAGCTCAAGAAATATATAAAACTGCTTTCTCTCATGATATGAAATAAATATATATCGACAATAAAAACAAACTTCTTCACTATATATTTTAAAAGAGAGCTAGAAGAGCAACACAGCTGATGTGGAAATTATATAAGTACTCTAGGCAGTTATAGAGAGTGAAGTAAGAATTGTTCTTTGAGTAAAACACAAAAGGACTCAAAAACAGGTTTTTTGTTTGAATGTCAATGAGCTTCTACATAATAGTCACTCTGACTTAACAATAGAATTATTTTATGAAAACGTTTTTTCCTGTGAAAGAACGTTCAAATATAAATCTGTATGGCATAAAAGTTAAACACAGATATAATTATATTAGTTTCATATATTAATGTATTTTAAAAATAAATTTAATTATGTATAGTACTGCATTGTGTAAATAATGTTATTTACTACCATTTTAATAAATAATCATGTTAAAAACTGAAATATCTTTAAAAAACTATTATTTATTAAATAAACATAAAAATTCCACTTTAAAAGAAATAAAATTCATTTAGAGTAGCATATTTTTCAAATGTTTTATACCAATGTAGATATATTTATTTAGTTTTAGATTTAATTTATTTTAATTGTTATCTTTTATAAATTAAAGAAATTGGTGTTAGTTATAATTTGTGTTAGTTGGTATTAGTTAATTCTCAATGGCGTATACCAAAAATACTTCAGGCTTGTAGAAACAAACATCAGTCATGAGAAAACTTCATTGGAGGTAACGTCATTTTCGCTATTAGAGATGCCAACATTCTTAATTCATACCAGAGCATTGCTAGTACCCTCTTTTTTCTCGTACCCCTATTTTGGAGAAGTATTTTTCTTCTTGTTTAACCCTTAATTACATGCATTTTTATTACTTTCTTCTATATCCAATAGAAGAAAATATTGAATTCGTAAAAATTTTCAACTTCTGGTTTTCGACGAATTTACACGTTTTGAGAGGTCTAGAACACGATATGACCATTTTTAGAAAATGTTTGTCTGTCCGCCTGTCTGTCTTTGTATGTGTGACAAAAATTTTGTGGTGACTGTATCTCAGGAACTACTGCTTGAGAATTGCATATAAATTTATATGCAGATGCAACTTGACACAAATTTGGGCCTGTTAACGTTTGGTGTTGACTGCTCAACAGATGGCGCTGCTATACAGCGATTTCCGCAATTTAACGGGAGGCTATATCTCAGGTTCTATTGCGTTTAATCAAACAAAACTTGATATATGAGAAAATCATTATGAGACATTACGCTGATTAAATTTGAGTGCTTATAGGCCAACATGTGGCGCTGCTATACAGCGATTTCCAAAATTTAAGGGAAGGCTATATCTCAGAAACTATTGCAGAGGATTGCATATAACTTTATATGTAGATGTACCTTGACCGAAATTAGTGCCTATCAACTTTTGGTTTCAACCTCTCAACAGGTGGCATTGCTACACAGCGCTTTCTATATCTCAGGTTCTATTGCATATCATCAAACAAAACATTGATATGTGAGAAGGCTATTATGAGATATTAAGCTAATTCAATTTGAATGCATATCAGCCACTAGATGGCCCTGCTATACTTCAATTGTCTTCGAAAACAGGAAAGCTATATCTCAACATCTATGGCATATAACAGTACGAAACTTCATACAGGGGTAACTAATATGAAAACGCATTTTTTAAGACTTTATTTATAGAGAATAAAGCTGTCTTTCTTTTCTTATATTTAGGTTAGTTTTCTCTGAAACGAAAATCATCAGCACTTATTATGGTAGATAATTTTAATAAATAATAGTTTTAATAAAATATTTTAATTGAGTGAATTTGTATGAGAAAATATAGAAGAAAGCCTTGTGGTGGCCACAGCATACTAGTTTTTAATAATTAATATTTGAAATGAACCGAGAAATGGGTGCAGTTAATGATAAAGATAGAAAAAAAGAAAGAAAGAAAATCTACATAAGATTAATATACATATACATATATATTGATGTATTTCCACATCATAAATAATAAGCTACATTTTCCTTGCATAAATTTATCAGTATATACAAAAATATGAATACTATTCGTTACTCTTTCCTTGTTTCTATCCGAAACCAATTTTTCCTGTATGTTTTTATTATTTTTTATATAAATAACTGTAATTCGTAACACCCACTGAAATAAAATTAATATTCAGGTAGAGCTCCAACAAATAAAAATTTTCACAGATAAAGAAATAAACTACCAAAGATTCCAGCTGCGTTCGGAGACGATAAAATAGTTTTGGTAAAATGGTAAAAAAAAAAAAAAAAAAAAAAAAAAAACACTCTATACAAAGTTGCTACCTACGATGCAGATCTATATCGCTATGCATTTTAGGGTTAATGATAGTTACAAATTGGCAAAACTTACGCTAGCAGTGCGAAATAAAGGTATTCATTAACAATTCTTCTAAATATATTGGAAATGTGGGCAACTTCGAACTATGTCTAATGATCTGAGGAAGGTCAACCGTAAATTTCTGGAATATTTTATTCGACCGTACTTTAGTGAATATTTTGTTTGGTGCATCAAATGTAAAATGAATTATAACAGGTAAAAGAGAAATGTAGCATATGATATCTTATTAAGTAAACGTAGATTGTTTGATAAGGCCTATAAAAATTCAATTTTTGAGAATATATGCCTTAAATATTAATTATACAAGAGTTACCACTCGTCAGATTGAAATATGTAAACGGAATGGGAACTATACGCATAGAACAGCATTGAATGAGTACAATAAAATTAACATCAGTTAAAAGAATGTTGAACATTATTGTAAGGTAAAGGAATCGGGGTAATCATGGGTAGTTATTCTAGTCACATTCTGTTTACGTAAGTTTGTTGTTAATATTTCCCAGAGTATCAGAAATTCTCTTATTATCACATTTTTATTATTAATTATTGATGCCATGAGTGGTAAAAAATTAAACAATTTCTTTATCTGCTCTGAAAGAATTATGGCAATCGAACGAATATATCGTCAACTCACCAAGTAAATTAATTCAAGACTACATTTTTATTTTATTAACTACTCTTTAGAGAACATATCACGTTTTTTATTTTTTTTGTTTATTTATTTATTTATTTATTTATTTTGTACACGAGGCCTAAGGCATCTAAAATGTTCTCAGAATAGTCCGAGCTCAAACTAGCATTTGTTCACGCATATTTGTATGGTGTGTTAGAGAAATTCACAAAGCGGTTAATCAGGAGTGCTTGTCAAGTATGCAATTACATGCGTATTATAAGTTTTATTCCGTGGTGGTTTAGTAAAGTTGAAAATGATGTATACTTGAAACACAACGTATAAAAACAATCCTATATCACCTCTTCACTCTCAGAAATAATATACTCAATTTTGACGATTCAGACATCCCCGGGATTAATTTCGTTGTTTTTGACAACCATTTCGTCAAGCGATCACGTGATTTTTGAGGAAAAGTGGACTCTCAAATACTTGACGAAACTGTTTACGCACAATAGCATGTGCTAGCTTTCATTACCGCCATATTAATTTTTTTCCGGTGTTGTTTCGACTTTACGTTACAATCACTTTTATTTGCCGGCCTAGTGGTTCGCTCGGTAGGGCGCTGCCTACTGGATTCCCAGGTCTCGGTATCGAATCCCGGTGCGGGCATGGATGTTTGTGATGTCCTATGTCTACAAAATATTTTGTGCGCTTGTTTCTGTAAATTTCTGTAAAAATATGGAAAAATTGAGACAAAAATCATTGTAACTATAGATCTCAAAGCTGTCAAATAAATGTCCAAATGACTTTTATTTGTTTGCTCTGTTTTATTTATATTTTCATTAAATATAATTAGGATTTAATGTCTAAAGCAACGAACTTGCAGGTAATTTTATAATTCTATAATTTGTAATTTATTCTGTTTCACGAAACTAGGATGAAAAAATGTATCTTTACTTTTGACGAAAGTAATTTTCTCAATTTGACGAAATATTCACTTGGAGGATTTCCCTGGAAACGGTTTCGTGAAAATTAAAGAAGATTTCGTGAAATTTGAGTATCCATTTCTGAGAATGTTTCTTTCCACTTGTAAAAGATTTGTCAAAATTGCAATAAATCGTCAAGCATGTGATATAAAATGAAGACTACAATTCAACATAACAATGAAACCTTAATTAGTAAATAATTTAAAAATACATCCAAAAGCTCTCAAAATGCCTTGGTTGGAGAAGATATTTTAGTACAAATCTTACAAGAATTACCAAATGAAAACACGAGGCATGCTCAAAATGGATATTTTATTCATAAAAGGAAGATCAAAGGGGGAACATTGTAGTCACGACGGAATTTACGAGCACAAGCCACAATTAATGTGCATAGTGGTCTTTGTCTAGTAAAGAATCCGAAATATAATTACCATCTCGACTCTCTAGAAACCGATATTCACGATAATACTCTTCTAAAATGTGAGATAAAAAGAAGATGGTGATTCAGCTTAAAGACGAAACCGCAGTTACTGAATAATTTAAATGCATGTTCTAAAACTTCAAAATGTTTTCATTAGAGAAAATACTCTAGTACAAATATTACAAAAACTACCAAATGAAAACTTAACAATGGCTCAAAATGGATAAATTATCTATTAAATGGAAACCAAAAATAATTAGAAAATATTGTTATACTCACGATTCAAGTAATCAGACTTCAGTTGCCTAACGTCAGGCTTTAATCCCAGTTCAGACGTGGATATCCGTAGATGCTCAAAATTCACTTTAAACTGTGGGTTCCAGTCTGATAAACCATAATGTGCAAAAAATGACTTTAGAGTAACACCCCAAATCCAAACACTCAAGGATTAGACAATTCAGTTCCAGGTTCTTGGGGCATATTAAAAATACATTTTTAAAGTGGCTAGGATTTTTTTTTTTTAAATGCATAAAAAGTGTTCTTGGGATAATACCGTTTGATGCAGTATTATCCCAAGAATTATCACTTTGGAATAGTTGTCAAGATACCATAACAAAAATATCAATAAGAATATTGCTGTAAAATTATTAAGAAAATTCTAAAATAAATTACAAAGCAAAAGAAATAATAAATAGAGGAAAAGAAGCCAAAAAACGATTATATAAACTAGAGAAGAATTGGAAAAGAAAATGAAGGTAGCCAAATAAAGAGTAAAGAAAACAGCTTCAGAAAAGCGAAAAAATTGAAATGAAGAAGGAAATCTTTATAAGACATATCTGTGGTAGTAGAATAGTTTCTTTTAAAAAACTACATATTTTTTCAATAGATTTTCTTTTTCTTCTGCCTTCTTTTTAAAAATTCAAAGATATTCACTAATGCAAACATAAAAACTTGTACAAAAATACGTTCACCTCTGGTTTTTACTGTGTCCACTACTGGTGCAATTTAAGCTTTTCAGGATTATATATATACTAGCAGGCTTTGCCCGCTTCGCTGGACATTAAACTTAAATGAGTTGTCAAAACTCCATATCTTTATTAATAACCTAAGTTCTCACTGTGATTGGCAGAAGTTTTCTCGCTCGCAACGTGGTGTCTGGGTCCCCACTGTCTTCGGCAGAACTTACCCACTTCTTACTTCCCCTTCCTCAGCGGGTAAGTTCGAAGTTTTGCAAAATCCCACTAATGTACATAATGAGTACACTTAATCAATATCCACACACCAAAATTCGCCATTCTAAGATAATTCAAAGTGAATTCAAACGGAAAAATATGTTTATTGGCATACGACTCCGAGAAGGGGGGGGGGGATTCGAATTTCGGGAAACCCAGTTACAATAAGTGCCGGATGCATACAAACAAAATGTACACACCAAATTTCGTGACCACAGAAGTCTTTAATAGAAAATATTATAAATAAATAAATACAAAAAGCACAGCTTTAGTATGGGAACCCTTTGGTGACTTTAAATATTTTAAGCCATTTTTGCGATGAACTGAATTGGCTATCTCAATTGTGCAATTAAAGATCTTGGCGAAAAACGTCCTAGCTACTTCGGTGCCGAATTTCAAATTTCGCCAAAGGGATCCAATACTAAAGCTGTTCCATGCACAAAATAAATAAATAAATAAAATAAAATAACAAAATAAAATCGCTTTTCTGATATTTACAAATTAAAAATTAAAAATCTTAATAAAATCCAAATTATAATCATTTACAATTAAGGGGAGAACATAAAAGAAACTCATAAGGTACATAATAACAACAAAAAATTTTGCTTTACTGCAGGAAAAAAAAAAAAAATGCTTAATTAAATAAAAATATTAAACTAATGCCAAATATCTCTATGAAAATATTTATCCACGTGCAAATTCCTGATAAAAAAAAAAAAATCACCATCTTTTATAGGTATTTTTCTCTCTAATTTTTATTATTATTCACGTGAAATTAAAAATATTTTAATTTTATTTTTGGAAAAAAAAAAAAAAAAAAAAAAATGTAAATTCATATATCTATATTAATAAAATCAGTCTTTTGTCTGTAAATTTGTCGGAATCAAAAAATTTTGCGGTATCTTCACGTTTTACACCCCATGAAAGCCGAAAATGACTTCAGAAAAATTTGCCTGTGTGTGTGTGTGTAATCGTGTCCGAATGTCGCTTTTTTTGTCCGGGCATCACTTGAGAACGGCTGGACGGAATTCAACGGCGCTTGGCAGAAACTTAGGTCTTCACCCAACTTAAAATTATATCTATAGAAATTTTCAAAATTATGATTAGTGTTTAAATTGTGGGTAAAAAACGCCTGCGCATGCGCCATAAATACTTTTTCACTAAAATGCTTTGAATTTAAAAATAAAATATAAAAATATTTTTTTAAGTTAAAGACTTTTGTATTCGCGTGATTCGCACTACAAATTATGAAAAGATTGAAATGAAGTGTTGCCATCTAAGTTTCATACTTTAGTTAATTTAAAAAATGTAATTGTCGTATCGAAAAACTGTTTATACCCCAGGATTCAGAATCACCTCTTTCATTTGGTACTGAATTTGTAATGATAGGTCTGATATTTCTAATTTATTTTACCCTTTTTCCGTTTTCAACCCAGATTCGACATGGAACAGCTTTAGTATTGGGTCCCTTTGGCAAAATTTGAAATTCGGCACCGAAGTAGCTCGGACGTTTTTCGCCAAGATCTTTAATTGCACAATTGAGATAGCCAATTCAGTTCATCGCAAAAATGGCTTAAAATATTTAAAGTCACCAAAGGGTTCCGATACTTAAGCTGTGCTTTTTGTATTTATTTATTTATAATACTGTCTATTAAAGACTTCTGTGGTCACGAAATTTAGTGTGTAAATTGTTTGTATGCATCCGTCACTTATTGTAACTGCATTTCACGAAATTCGAAATCCCCCCCCCCCTTCTCGGAGTCGGAGGGCAATAAACATGTGTAAAAACATGTTTTTCGTTTGAATTCGCTTTGAATTATTTTAGAATGGCGAATTTTGGTGTGTGGATATTGATTAAGTGTATGCATTATGTACATTAGTGGGATTTTGCAAATCTTCGAACTCACCCGCTGAGGGTGGGGAAGTAAGAAGTGGGTAAGCTGTGCCGAAGACAGTGGGGACCCAGACTCCTCACATTGGGAGCGAGAAAACCTCTACCAATCACAGCGAGAACTTAGGTTATTAATAAAGATATGGCATTTTGACAACTCATTTAAGTTTAATGTCCAGCGAAGCGGGCAAAGCCTGCTTGTATAAATATAAAACCTTCTACCGAATCTGGGTTGAAAGCGGAAAAAGGGTAAAATAAATTAGAAATATCAGACCTATATTTATAAATTTGATACCAAATGAAAGGGGCGATTTTTCTGAATCCAGGGGTGCAAACAGTTTTTCGTTGCGACAATTAGATTTTTAAAAAATAACTAAAGTATGAAATTTAAGTGGCAACGGGAAAACGGAAAAAGGGAAAAATAAATTAGAAATATCAGACCTATCGTTAAAAATTCAGTACCAAATGAAATTGGTGATTTTTCTGAATCCTGGGGTGTAAACAGTTTTTCGATACAACAATTAGATTTTTTAAAATTAACTAAAGTATGAAACTTAGATAGCAACACTTCATTTCAATCTTTTCATAATTTGTAGTGCGAATCACACGAATAAAAAAGTCTTTAACTTAAAAATTTACTTTTTCCATTCAAAGCGTTTTCGTGAAAAAATATTTATGGCGCATGCGCAGGCGTTTTTTATCCACAATTTAAACACTAATCATAATTTTGAAAATTTCAATAGATATAATTTTAAGTTGGGTGAAGACCTAAGTTTCTGCCAAGTGCCCTTGAATTCCATCCAGCCGTTCTCGAGTGATGCCCGGACAAACGTGTTTTAGTCTTTTACCCCCCAGGGGGGAACGGTGGGGAATTTCTGAAAAGTTGATATATATAATTTTAAGTTGGGTGAAGACCTAAATTCCTGCCAAGCGCCGTTGAATTCCGCCCAGTCGTTCTCAAGTGCTGCCAGGACAAAAAAAGCGACATACAGACACGATGACACACACACACACACACACACACACAGGGGCAAAATTTTCTGAAGTCATTTTCGGCTTTCATGGGGTGTGAAACGTGAAGATATCGCAAAATGTTTTGATTCCGACAAATTTACAGACAAAAGTCTGATTTTATTAATATAGATATCAATGCAACAATTAAATACAATATGAAACACTGGCTATTTTTAGAGTCTCTGAAATTAAAAACAGTACACCAAGCACAGCCAGAAAATATCCTAAATGTGTCCACTGTTGATGCATTCAGTCTAATTAAATTCAAGGTAGTTTTTATTTTATTTTATTTTATTTTATTTTATTTATTTATTTATTTATTTATTTATATATATATATATATATATTTTTATCAAGCTAGCTTTATTTTGTTGTGAATTTCTTGATACGATATGAATGATAAAGATACTTATTAGGATGAATATTTAAAATAATATTATAACAATATTTCTTAAAGAATATTTTAGATTTCAATCCATATATTTTTCGGCTTCACTTAAGCACATTTTTATTGCTTTGCATATTGATCAAATATTACTTGCTTTTAGGTAAGTACGATCTACAACTTTGTGTAGTATTAATTTTAACCTTTTGTTTCTGAGTTTGAAATTTTTAAAAAGTAAATTAAAATATTCAAATTAAAATAGTCTTTTTTTCTTTTTCTTTAATGAGTGTGTATGATTTCTTTAAAATTTGTACTGAGAAGAAAGTAATAAGAAAAAAAAACTTCCAGAAATACAATTCATATATTTTCAATAGAGTATTATTTCAACTAAATTTTCTTCTTTAATCTCCGTATATTTGGAAGATTTTAATATAACCTACTGAGTCCTTGCGAAATTACGTCTTTTAAAAGGAGTAAATTATTTAAAGATGACACGGAAATAATAATAATTCAGCCATCAAATGCTATAAATTAAGTAAGTTTAATTTATTCAAATTTTCAATTTATATCTATATACCTTTGTAAAATTCATTAATAATACTAAGTTTTAATTTTTTTTTTTTTTTTCAAGTGATCGTTTTAAAAACTGGATAAACAGAATTAAACTTTGCATAATTTCTTAAAGGAACAGAAGTCTTTTAACCAATACTAGCAAACCCGTGTGAAATATTCGCACTTTTTTTCTTTTCTTATTTACCATTAAAATTTGAAACTCATAAATGTTATACCAATTTCACCATCTAATTAAAATTCTAATTTACCAGAAGCCAAATTATTATTAAAACCAAATTTATATTGCACAATAGTGAAAGCAAAATTATTCAAAGGAAGGTTTCCAAATAAAATTCATGGTTCACGAACCAATTTTCATACTTCCACGGGCAGTACCGTTTTATTATAGGACTCCCACGACGTCTTTTAAATTTTTGTCATCATGTTAGCGATGACTTTTTATTAATTTTGGTACATATATAAAAATAAAAATAAATAAATAAATAAAATAACTTATTCCTATTTTGATTATAATTTTTATGATTGTGTTTTTAGTCAATTTATGACACAAAAGTTCATATTCTGTATATATCTTTAAAATATTGTTAGGTTTAAAATGACGCTTGCAAAGATTCTAAAGAAACAACTGTTAAAAATCTATTTTTTCGTAAAATAATCTCAACAGACAAATGTCGTCATTTTTTTCTTATTAGTCCATTGAGCTAAGTCCGCGTGCTTAAATATTGTCCATGTATAAATATTATTTATTTATCCTTACCTATCGTTTCGTTTCGACAAAAAAAAATAATTGAAACTGACCCACGTTAGAGAAATATTATATAGAAATATTGTCCATGTATAAATATCATTTTTTTTAATCCTCGCTTATCGTATCGTTTCGACAAAAAATATTTGAAACTGGTCCACGTTAGAGAAATATTATATAGATATTTGCATTAGAGATTCCCCGAAATAAAAATTCATTTTAAAATTTAATTTTTAATCCCAGTAAAGTTTAATATTTATTTTTGGCTTCTAAAATCAACATTATTCACTGAAAACCCATCGTATCTTACCTGTTTTCTTTTGCTAAATAATGGTATGGCAAAAAAAAAAAAGTCACTTTTTCAAACTTGATCTATAAGCGTATGTATTCAGCAATTTGAGGTTTAAATGGAGGTGAATTAATTAAAAATACTATGGGAAAAAATCAGTACAAAAAAAAATAATGATTAAACTGGTTGACATTCAGTAGAGGTAAGGTTTAAAAGAAGTTTTGCTGTTTTTATAAAAATTAAAATAATAAATTTCTGTAAAGATATAAATACCATAAAATAATAGACTTTTGCATTAACAACACACACACAAACACATACAAAAAAAAAAAAAAATCATGTAATAATAACGCGAGTAAAAAGTAATTCCAAATGTAGAAAAGGAAATTTATAAATAAAAACCTGTAGGAAATTTTTAACAAAATATACTTAATGCAGCTTTCGTAACAAAGACTTCTTTAAATAGTTTATTTGTTGAAATCAAATAAACACATGTTTATAAATACGTCGTTCATTTTAATTATCATTAATAAGTGCGCAATTGTTAAAAATAAATTTAATGCATCATAAAAGAGGTTAATAAAAACACATGCTAATGAGGATAAAAGGTAAAGCACAGCTGTTGATAAAATACTAGATCAATTAGGGTAAATTTTCCTCCATAATTCTTATATAATGAGAATAGTTTGAGCAGTAGTCATTCAATACTTACCAGTTTTCTTTACATAGAAATCACCAATAACTGTGAACTTTACAAGATGAATTCCAAAATCTTAATTACTCTTGTAGTTTTATCGGTAAGTTATAACTTTATTCTTATCTTTTTTTTTTTTTTTTTTTAATATACTTTACTAGCAGGCTTTTCTCACCTTGCTCACTTTGTTGATCAAAACATTTAAATGAATTGCTAAAAAACCACGTTTTGGGACAACGATACCTTCGGGAGCGTCTTTCTTACCCACATGATCTCAGGTCCGTGTCTCTATTGCGTGCGAGAAAGGCTTACTCGTAAACTTCATTTGAGGTGCCCATCGGATGACAGTTTTGAAAAATGGCAGTATCGAAAAAAATTGAAGTAGTGCTTTTATATTTTAATCGTAATTACACATGAACAACACTATACGTATTATGCATAGTATTTACTGTAACATTTTTTTTTTTCATATATATTATTTGATGTATCCTGTTGGCATTAAAATGATAGCAATTTCACGCCAAATATAGTTATACAATCTGCTATGAGTGCTATTTCAAACAGATAATATGTTTTGTTGTTATATATATTTCTTATTCTAAATATCTGTATTTATTTATGAGTTAATTAGAATTATTGAAATATTCAACCCCGCTAGCGTGCAAATACACGGATATCTCAGAGTTATACATAGCAGCCCATTTATTTGTATGTTATAGTAGCTTAGTGGTTTATATATATAAAATCATTAAATAAATGAAACTAATCATAGTACGGCTCTATTGTAGCTTTCCTTTGACGACTTTCAAATTTTTGTCACCATTTTGGCAATAGAATTTTTTTTTTTTTTTTTTTAGTGATTTCTCGCATTAAAAGAGGGTAATTTTTTCAGTATCTATTTCGCTACAACTATTATCGGTTGTACCTTGCCGTTAATTAATAAGAATCCTTCATATTCTATTTATATTTTTAATGAACGGCTAGGTTTAAAATAGTGCTTGTAGAAATAAAGTTTCTGTTTTTAAAAGTACATTTTTTCCATAAAATGGTCTATTCAGGCAAAAATAAATCATTCATGTGACTATTATTTTTGTTTTATTTTTAATTTAATTTAATTTTTATATTTTATAATTTATTTATATTTTTGATGCGCTACTTGGCTTAAAGTGGTTGTTACGGAATAAGAGTTCTTGGCAAAAAATGTCCGGTCTTCTTCAGCGCCAAAATTTAAAAAATTGTCCAGAAAGATCTATGTATAAGGCTTATAAAATAAAAGTTAAGATCCATAGAGTTTTTATGCGCAGCACTTGTGCGATGTAACACCCATCCAAAGAGTCGGAAAGGAATAATTGTAATTAAATTAAAGATTTAGGGCTACATGTTTTAGCATTAACATATGTTATTAATTATTTTTATTATTATACATTATAATATATTAGCACCTTATGAATATGTTTAAATTGCTTAAAGTTATAATGACGTCAAGTTTGAGAGATGCATAATTTAATTTTTGAGCTTTTTTTATTGCTCACGTTAAATTAAATGTATTTCTTCTTATCTCGAAAAAAAAAAAAAAAACCTTGTATTTTTTTTTTCTTTTGAGGGGGTGGGGTGAGGGGGAAACATTTAAACTATAGTTAATATTTGGATAATTTTAAAGTTATTATGAGGTTATTATTTTATATTTTTATTAATTAAAAGAAAGCTAAACAAAAATTCAAAAATCGGGTTTCAAGGTGCACTAGGACACTTCAGGGGAGGAGAGGGGGTCTTCGTGTTGAATCCTGTGACTCTCCGCGCTACCGTCTTTGTGTTACACTCTCCACAAACATACACACACATACATACAGACACAGACATTGCCTTATATATATATATATATATATATATATATATATATATATATATATATATATATATATATATATATATATATATATATATATACATAAAGATACCACGTAGACATAATAGGACTGAATCGCATTTTTAAGACTTTAAGGTTGCCATAGACAAAACTAAAGCATTATTCTAAGTTCAAATTCACACGTTTTATATACATAAAATGTTCATTATTGTGAAAATTGACAATTAACCCATCTTATTCCAAAAACTGTTATATTTGGATAAACATAGCTAAATATTATAATCTTTTGCAAAACTACAGAAACTATCCATTTTAAAGTTATATTTAGTTAAACTGGAAACTCCATATTATATCTACACAGTTCTTCATGGTTTTCAGAAATAAATATTATCTTTCCCTATTTCAATGTTACTTTTATATATACATGATTGAATGCAATCATAATAAACATTTGTCTAAAAATAGAAAACACTGTTAATTCGTTGAAATAATTTCTAATTTCCATTTACTGCTTTAACAGTCTATGATACCTAACAAGTATAAACGCATTATAATATTATATATAATAATGACATATTCATCCAAAACAAAAACAGTGTCAGGGGAAATTATGCACACTAATTTTGCATTGCTATTTACGCATTGTAATAATAATTATAAGATAAGAAACTTTTTATAAACCATGTTTATAAATTTTCTGATGAATCATAGCTGTAGAACTACATTAGCATTTTATCAATGCGTATAAAATTTTTAAAGTGATAATGACGTCAAATTTTGTGAAATACGTAATTTAACATTTTACAATTTTTTAACTTTCACGTTTAATTAACTATATTTATTTTTGTGCCGAAAGAAAATAAACTCGTATTTTTTTTTTTTTTTTTTTTTTTTTTTTTTTTTTTGGCAACAATTAAATTATAGCTAATATTTTAATGGTTATTTTTTTTTATAGCTATTAGGAGGTTATTATTTTCATATTTCAATTAATTAAAAGAAAACTAATCAAAAATTCGAAAATCCGGCTTCGAAGTATTGTTTTGTCACCGGGTTCTGAGCTATTTTGAAAGTTTCAAATGTCTAGCTAGTAGGGAAGTTAGTTAAAAATCGATTGCAAGATTTGTACCGAACAAACAAACAAACAAACAAACAAGAATCGAAGTTAGTAAAACATGGTAAAAATATGCACTCTTTCATTTTAAATGTTTCGTGTATTGTACGTTTTTACTTTCCGAACATACATTGTAAGGAAAGTACTGTAATCAAGACAAAAATTCAACACTGAGATTGTGGTTTACCAAAATGTTTTAAGGTTCAATGCGTTCATTTTCACTATTTTTATGATAATGCATGTATGCGTGTGGGTATGTGTATCAGTGAACAAAAAAAACTAGGTATATACATATATATATGAAAAAATTATAGATTTTCTTAAAGTTTTGAAATTTATATATTTTTTTATTTTCTTACGCGATAGTAATGCATTAATTATTTATTGACATACGGAAGATTACAGGACTATTAGAGTAAATAATGTATTTTATATCATATATAAAGTTTTAAATTAACGCAAATATTTACTATATAATATATGTACAAATGATTTCTATAACGTTTTCATTATTGTATTCATATTATTCATTACTTTTCACAATCTCAAGTTAACTTAAGGGAATAATAAATTCATTATAACATGCCACGGAAAGGAGGAAATTGTGACATAATTGGGGAATATAGTGACACATAAAATAAAGTCTGTTCATAAAAAGTTCAAAATTTTCTACCAAATATATTTTGCCATAATATACATATTTTTTGCATATAAGTTAAACTGTATAATTAATTGTAAAAAAAATATTTAAAATATCGATATAGAGGAGATTATAAATCACACTGAGAAAAAATTCTGTAACTGACATCTAGAATCTAAGTTGTGGCTCTAGAAAAAATAGTTCCATGTCATCCTTATAAATTCTAGTCACCTTGAAAAGCGAGTTCTAGAATCCCCTATCAAAATTCTAGAGCGTTTGCCTATATTCTCGAGGGCAAAGTTATTTAAAAATCTCTGTAAATAAATGAGACTGCAAGAGGCGGGTTTCAGCAACTATAATCTTGGTTTATTACCAAATTCTAGAAAACAAAGCGAGAATTTCTCGCAATACAAATGATTCAGAATATTTAGAGTATTCAGAATATTGCTTCACCATATAGAAATGTGTACACTAGAAATTCTCGATAATTTTGTCTATTTATTGGAGGGCGTTATGCGCATAGCTCGAAAATCGATATTTCTAGTTAAGGGATTTAGAAAATGGCCACTTATTCATTCTAGAGGAAGCCGATATATTTTTTTTCCTCAGTGCAAGTAAAATCTCTTTAAACTAATTATTCATCATCAGCGTATTTATGATCTGATTTATAGTGAATATCGATCTAACACTGTTTATATTTTACGCTCTTATCATAGTTCCATTGCTTTTATTTAATACATCGCGCTCAATCTTTTTGAGATTATGAGATTTTCTATGATCGCAAGCAAACTGAATGTTATCCATTTCCAAGAACTTTACTGAGAAAAATTTATACCTCCTTCATTTAGAACTAATAAGTTTTCCATTTCTGAATCTATAAACTTGAAATATAGATTTCGAATTATGTGTATGAAGTAAACGAATAAAATGAATAGACGAAATAGTCGATAATTTCAAGTCCATACCTTTCTAGATGGCGAAACAGTATTATGAATATTATGACTCCTCTTTATTGTACGGTGTATAAGGATGACATGAAACTATCTTTATTGGAACCATATGTATATAAATATTTAACTGTAAATAACAGGATTTCTTTTCAGTGTTTGCATACATTTGTTTCGTTTTTCTTCTTTTTCAACCTTTGTATACGTCTTAGTAATTTTCTATATAATTTGATTTTTCAATTCCTACTATTAGTTTACACTCTCCCTATATTTATCTTGTACAAATCTTGCAATCGGTTTTTAACCGACTTCCCGACTAGCTAGAAATTTGAAACTTTCAGGATTGCTCAGAACACGGTGACAACACAATACTTCGAAGTCCGATTTTCGAATTTTTTTTATTAGTTTTCTTATAATTAATTAAATTATGAAAATAATAACATCCTAATAGCGTTAAAATAGCCATTAAAATATTAGCTATAATTTAATTGCTGCAAAAAAAAAAAAAAAAAAAAAAAAAAAAAAAAATAAGTGTTCATTTTCTTTCGACATAAAAATGAATATATTTAATTAAACGTGAATATTAAAATATTATAAAAAGTTTAATTATGCATTTCACAAAAATTGACGTCATTGTCACTTTAAAAATTTTATGCACATTGATAAGAGCTCTATGATTCATCAGAAAATTTAAAACATGGTATATAAAAAAGTTTTTTTTTTTTTTTTCTTAAACTTATAATTACTTTTATTTAATTTTGCACGTGCGCTTCTTATTTCCTAATTAAAAATTATAAAAAAAAACTTTTTCGAAAGTGTTTGCAAGTAGGGATTGACTTTAAAAACTTTTCTTTTATGGTACTTGTTCTATATATAATTTTTGTTTTGTTTCTTTCTTTTTTCCCTTCCTGTTGCATTTTAATAGTAACGTTAATAAGAGTGCTTGTTAGAATATCAGTCTCAAGCATCTTACTATCTGAGCACTTATTTTGTTCTATCTTATGAAGGTGTCTTAATTAAATGGGATTTATATCTGATATATTTTTATGTTTGTCGAAAGGTTTCAATTAACTATATTTTTCTCCCCTAATGACGGTTCTGATATATTAACAACATCAACTGAACTTACAAGGAAACATTCAAAATGTGTCGCCTTCAAAAAATATTGAAAAAAATAATAATAATATATATATGTGTGTGTGTGTGTGTGATTCTACTCTTCATAAAACACCAGAAAGTGAAAACAATATCGACTGAAATGAATTGCAGCGACCACAAAAAATTATCAAAATTAAGCATTTTTTGGCGATTTAGCGCTGTTAGGTGATCAGTTTGATAGCACTGAGATTGCCGTGTACGAACAGAACCGTGTTTTGCTTCTCCGCCAAATACTAAAAATCAATCGCCTAACAGTGTGAAATCGCCAAATATGTTTAATTTTGATAGTTTAGTTGGTCTTAGTTAATTTAGTTGGTTTTAGTTAGTGGTCGCTGTAATTCATTTCAGCCGATAATGTTTTCACTTTCCTGCGTTTTATGAAGAGTAGAATCACATATATGTTTTCAATATATTTTTGAAGACATTTTTGTGAATCCATGTATAAACAAACAAGAAGACAGCCCTATACGTGATATTTGTGATTTTTGCATTACAAACATGTTATCGTGATGTAACTCGCAACATGTAACGAAATTTTAACAATAAAATTAAATTATTAATTAATATTAAAATTATAAATAGTAAGTTTTTGATGCCAGCGGCAAGATATATAAAATATAGTAAATTGCGGACAAACGAATAAATGAAAATAGGTTAAATTGCACAAGTTTAATTTAATAAATTAAAAGTAAATGAATATAACTTTTAACTTAAATTAATTAATATGTGATGTCTTTAGGTAGCTGGAAGGTTATTTAATACGATTTAATACGTATTTATTCTATGATACTCTATTAGAAAATATTTCCGGCTAAACGCTTTTTCTTTAACTTTAACTTTTATGTGTTAATAACTGACATAAATGAATATAGTTAAAGCCTTTATTATTATTATTATTATTATTATTATTATTATTATTATTATTATTATTATTATTATTATTATTATTTGGGGGGAGGGGCATCATAGAAAAAAAAAGGTTTATAAATAATTTTCAGTCTATTAGCGTTGTTAAAAGTTTTCCGGAGCAAGGGTGATCACAGTACCAGAATAAGTTGTCAATTTAACATCATTAGTAATTCTTTATTAATTTTTAAAACAAAAAATATTTTCAAAAATAGGTATCTGTTAGAATTGTTCATACACTGTTTCAAGTTGATTGATACAAATATTATACATGAATATTAATTATTTTTATTTATATATTTTTAATTATTAATAGAAGATCAACTTTGTTCGATGATGTGTGGATGTGGGGGAGGATTGTCTTGTCAGGTAAGATCTAAGATGAATTTATTTTTTATTCCATTATAAATACAGTCAAATAAAACAAAAAAAAATATTCCTAATATATTATTAGAATCAAATTAAAGAAATAATTTTAAATAATCTGTTGTTACTTTTCCTGTGAATATGAACTTTTTCGTTATAAATAACATTGCTCTCCGTGAAAATTGCACCCAACACAATTTTTGCAAATTATTATGTAGAATGACCTCCTGATTACGAATATGCCGCCATTTTGCTCTATCACCCACTTTTTTAAAAATAGAAATCCCCCTATTTTTACCACTTTTCGGCGATTTTATGGCTATAAATTTTATTTTTAGAGGGGGTGAGGAATAGTTTAACTGTTAAATATCTTCTCAGGGGCAACAGAGTCCGAAAATTCTAAAACATGAACATTTGCGATAAGGGAAGGATTTAGAGAGGGTGGGGGGGGGGGGGTGCCACTGAAATTATGTATTAAATTTCTTATATTTTTTAAACCTATTATTAAGGCTATTTATTAAACCTTATATATATATAGATATTTTTGTATTTAGGTGGTAAATTAATTCATTTTCTTTCTCTAAATCAAATTCGCGGTCATAAAATTACCGTACAGTGATAAAAATTGAGGGAGGGGTTTGTCCCTAGAAAACGGTTGGTGACAGGGCAAAATGGGAGTCATATTCAGGAGCTCATTTTACATTAGAACCAGAAAAAATGGTATCAGAGCTCGATTTTTTTTCCCAGCACAATGTAATTATCAAGTAATTTTAAAGATTGCACTTTATTCACTGATATAATATCGAATAAAAATCTGTAGAATAACTACAGAAAATAATTATATGAACTTAAAATTAAGTACTCTGCATATTGTTATGATATGCATTGAAATTTAATTAAAATTATAAATTTTTAATATTTGCATGATTATCTCTCATTCCTTTAGCTATCAAAATAAGTTTTTAGATTACTTTTAATGATTACATTTTATTCAATTTATGTCGAATAAAAAACGTATGCATTTTTTAAAGAAAATACATGCGTAAACAAACAAAAAAAAAAATATTTTTGCAGAAAATTTTCAGAAAAACATTTCAATGATTTTAATATACTAAAACATGTCTTTAAGCTTTCCTAAAAATATCCTTAAAGTAAAACTCTTATACACATACCTAGAAATATTATTATATATAGATAACAGGAGGATTTGCTGTCATTTTTACTCTTACCCATAGGGTCAAGAAAGTATTGTTTTAGGGTCAAATTTTCGAACGTGTGTTTTTGTTATATTTGCATGTTCTGAGGTAACCTGAATACGAAAATCATGTTTTTAGAGAATGGTCTGTGTGTCTGTCTGTTATCAGCATATCTCAAGAACAAATAGAAGAAATTCCAAAGTCGGTATTCTAAATGTGTATCATATAGAGATGCTACAGTAAGCAATTCGTTGAGATGAAGCAAATGGTTCATGTACAGGGACACTCGAAAGTATTCAAATACATTACGTCTATGGGGGAAATAGCAGGTAAGTAAAGTTTAACATCTATAGACTGCACTAAACCAAATGGAACGAATATATATTTTTTGTAATAGTGATAGTCAACGGGGAAAAAAATTGTGTATGTAGGAGCCTCGCCTCTCCCCCTGAGTCGGGAAGTCCCCCCGAGGGGAGTAAATTTTCATGAAGCGTATCTTTCAAAAGCACTCGTCAATACCTTTAAAAGAATGGTTGAACAATCGATCTGCGATAATTTAAAATAAAGTTATCGATTTTTTTCATTAAAAAAAATAATAATTTAATATTGAGAGTAAATTCAACTTTTTTTTTATATATATTTAGTGTTATACTACTTCTCTAATATTGAAATCGTCTGCATTTTCATAAAAGGTAATTTGTTTAAACAATAATTTTAATAAATTATTTTTTTTAAACAGAATTATTTTTTAATAACCGAATTAAAATCTATACAAATGTAGGTACATTAATGAAACGGGGGTTTGTCGAATCATGTCGAATCATGTTCTTAGACTGACTAAGAACATGATTCGACAAGGATTTATTCAACAAAGCAGTATTAAGTGCACGTTTTTTAGACAGGGATTATTGCTAAATCTCGAATACTTTTGCTGCCGACTGTATATGAAGCAAATATAAGAAGTTATCGATATCTTCTTATATTTGATTAATATAAGAAATTATCCCGATAATCGGGTATATTAAGCAAAATGTTTTGCTGTAATATCTTAGCCTTGATATTTTTCACATCTAATAAGAAAAAATCTTGTGTGAAACAACCACATGACTTCCATTACAAGAAATTATTAGAAAAAATGCATATAATACATGTAATAGTAATATTACATGTATTATATGCATTTTTTCTTTTTTAGGTAAAATGGTCAGAAGACATAAAATTGACCTAATAAATTATACACCTAAAAATGTTCTAGTAAAAGAAAGCTTATACAAACGTAAAGATGTATAAAATAGATTCACACAGCGAATTTAAAAATAGTAAGAAGAAAAAAAAATCGATTTAAAGTGATTTTTCGAAATATTATTTTCCGACATCTAAAACTGATCTACCTAATCAAGATGACTGTTAATTTTTCTTTTAATAACCATGTAATACATAAGAAAGAATATCTAAAACGGATTTATGTAACAATTTTCAAGAAAATCATTAGAGCTGTTTTTGAGATACCGACTTTTCCCAAAACTTGGCATACTCAATTATTGACTGGAAAAAAGTAATTACATACAAAAGGATATTTAAAAGGAAGTTAATAAGGCAAGTTTGAAAAAAATCTGTGCAGTCGTTTTTAAAGGAACGCATTTGCAAGGCCTGAAAATGAGCTATTTATACGGTACGCCTATCAATTTTACTGAACGCACAAACTATATAAATCGAAATTACATCTAATAGAGTATTTATATATTAACTTAGAAGAAAATCGTTTAAGCCGTTTTTGAGATACAGACTTACGGTACCACTTTCGGTTTCTGATTCCCACTTCCGGTTTTCCAATTTTCAGCAAAATTTGGAAAATTCATCTGTACAGCAGACCTGTCTCAATTCTGAAGTTTCATAGTTCTATCTTTATTAGTTACTTGAGATATGATAGTCAGAAGATATCCCACACACACATATACACACACACTGACAAATTGTCAAAAAGTACTTTTTTGAACTCAGGTGACCTTAAAACATGTAAATCAGGTGAAAACTCGATATAGAATTTTCGGACCGAATAGAATACTTGCATTGCCTACGGTAGTCGGGTAATGGCAGTAAAAAAAAAAAAAAAAAAAAAAAAACTTGTCTTTAAGTTAAAATGTTTACGACTTTTTAATTAATATTATAGAGAAGATATTTCTAGTAATTCCGTATGTTTTTAATCTACTCGATTCTGTTTTATTATTTTATAAAGTGTATGAAAAATATTTTATTGCAGTAAAACAAAATATTTTATAAGTTTGAAATAATACTCTGATACAAAATCTTTTTTTATCAATAAAAATCATTGATTTTGTTAATCATAAAGTATAAAAATGTATGTTCGAAAGTGTTAAATTTCTAGATTTTCTTTTTCTTGACCTTTGGAAAAAATATAAACTTTAGTTTTTAATACAGGAGGAAAATTTGTGGACAACTGGATTTTTTTTTTTTTTTTTTTTTTTAATTTCTATTGATTTATTTATTTTTGCAGATGTGGCGTTGCAGAGAACAATCATCTTAAGGAACAGGTATAATACAGACATGAATACTGATAATCGAACTAAGCTATTTGATTAACTGATATGGATAGAGAAGAAATACTGACAGAAGAAGGATTTAATGTTTGGCTTTTCAGTATAAATACAATGTTATTATTTTTGTTTACTAAATCTTCATTAAAAAAAGGATAGTAATTAAGCAGTGCAAAATAATAAAAATTTATAGATAAAAAATTGTGTATATATGTTCATTTCAGAAATTTTGGAGTGGAAGAATAATTTTTTATACCAACTATGTGAAAAATACAAGAGCCGGGAATCGAACCCGGGCCTTCCGCTTTGCGTGCGGATTCTCAAACCATCGAGGTACCCTGGCTGATTATCAGCTAGGCATTTCTCACATAACATTCGTTGGCAAAGTCACCGAGTCTGTGAAAACAGCTATATCCAGTGACATTAATATTCACGGCACAACTCTAATAGACCACGAAATTTTAATTTAATTTAGAAATTTATTCATCAACCTTGAAAGTTCATTTCAGAAAATTTTGGAGTGACTCCAAAATTTTCTGAAATGAACTTTCAAGGTTCATGAATAAATTTCTTAATTAAATTTGTGTATTTATGAAAAAGTAATAAATATCTTTCAGCATATCAATCTTATAAACTTTAATAAATTTTAAATCCAACGTTTCGGCTAAATTCTTTCATTAGCCTTCCTCAGGGAAAAATGATGTTAAAAAACATATAAACATAGATAATTTAAGTACATGATACCACAATTACAACTTCAAAACATTCAACAGATGATTACACAAATTGTAAAAATATACTATATACATTTTTAAAAATATGCTAAAACACTCAAAGGAACATGTAACATGATCACCACAAGACAAGGATAAAGAGCTACTAAAGCAAAGGTTAAAAATATCAAAATTGCGGGGTTGCCAGAACTAACTTAAAGCAGGGTAACCATAAATTAATTTAAGCCCAAGAAATGAAGCCAAATTGAGGGGGGGTTTACGGATAAGGAATCGTTACAAATTTCTGATTTTCTTTTAATAATTTCGAATGATTCATAAAGAAGTGCTTGGTTTCTATTGTCAGTATTGTAAATTATTTTGGCATTTTCAAAATCGGGGTCAATGGGATTAGTATTGTAATTTCTATTTTCTTGTTTTAACTCTTTAGTCCTTTGAATATTATACACCAATCTCCCCATTAAAATATCTATGTTTATATGTTTTTTAACATCATTTTTCCCTGAGGAAGGCTAATGAAAGAATTTAGCCGAAACGTTGGATTTAAAATTTATTAACTCTTTATCCTTGTCTTGTGGTGATCATGTTACATGTTCCTTTGAGTGTTTTAGCATATTTTTAAAAATGTATATAGTATATTTTTACAATTTGTGTAATCATCTGTTGAATGTTTTGAAGTTGTAATTGTGGTATCATGTACTTAAATTATCTATGTTTATATGTTTTTTAACATCATTTTTCCCTGAGGAAGGCTAATGAAAGAATTTAGCCGAAACGTTGGATTTAAAATTTATTAAAGTTTATAAGATTGATATGCTGAAAGATATTTATTACTTTTTCATAATTATAAAAGCAGCATATATAAAAAAGTGGAATAAATATATCTGAATAAATTTGTGTATATATGGTTTTAAAATAAATTGTTTTTTGTTTCATCATTTTTCATAATAATTTTATTTGTAGTTAATCTTACTAAATTTAAAAATAATACTACATTTTTTAATGACGCGTAAGTGAATGATTATCAAATTAAATTGTTTATTTCAGGTTTCATTTTTGCATTTGTTGTTCATACAAAGATTGCAAAATACCTGCATGCCTGAAATATTACAAAATATTTGTAGAATATTCAATTCGAAAAAAAAAAAAAAAAAAAAAAGAAAAATCCACACTCAGCATAATAAAATTAAGCAAGGTATTTTCTATACATTTAGTATCTATCTTATAGTTAGTTTGAATACTAACTGAGCTGATTTCTGCTCAAAATACTCCATAACCGTATAAAATTGTAGGACGCGATGTTACATAAAAGTACCTAAACATTGAGTTTTTTTAATATATATCATATTTGTGTATAAATAGTGAAAACAATAAAGTATTTCTGTAATTCTTTTTTCGAAATTACTAAAAAAAAAAAACTTAAAAATAATTTTAAATACTTCTCACAATTTTCATGTATGGCAACTGGATTTAGTAGAAGATTTTATATATCGTGTTCACACACTAACAAACTTACACACTAACTGACACTCTACAGACGGATACTATATTAATTAAGTAAATTTCGGATTCCATGAAACGTGAAATGAAAAAAAAGAAAAGTGTTCGAAAATTTTCACAATTACTTAAGTTTTCCATATATATCCTCTAATGGGGAACTAATAAGGAAAAAAAATTATTTGCAAAAACATAATTTAGTTTTTTTTTTTTTTAAATACGGAGTACTATTAGTCTCAATCGACGGATAAAACATTCTCGCCAGTTTTACGATGCTTGGATATTTATCGAAAATATAATTGAACAATTTGAAGTGATGTTATAGTTTGAAAAATAAATAATAATAACAGTCCTCCGTATTATACTGAATTCTGGTTTTGCCAAAATTTCATCAAAATCTTTTTTTTTTTTTTTTAATAAAAAAAAAAAAGAAAATTAATAATAAACAGTATCGAAACGGACAGTATCGATAAAGTTGAAGAAGCCTTTTTTTAGACAAAAATAAAAATGTATTTTAATTTTTAATTGTTGCCAAAAAAGTTTACGAGTTGATTTTATTTATTTATTTATTTATATTTTATTTATTTATTTCTTTATTTTTATTATTATTTTTTACCTATTTATTTATTTATTTATTAATTTTGAAATAATAAGAAATTTACGCGTAAATATGAAAATTGATATGAAACTTTGTGAAAATTTAAACTTGCTGGGTAAAATTGATGTCATTATATCTCTAAAGGTATTTTTATTTTTATTTTTATTTTTATTTTTATTTTTTATTATTTATTATTTTTTTCAATGTCTAGTCAAAATAGAGTGGAAGAATTATCAGAATATTTTTCCATATTTTGAAATAATTTCCACTCTCAAAAACTGTTAAAATTTTTTTAAAACATAGAAAGCGTTAAGAAATTAACTAGCAATATTAACAAATGCATGAGATATATTTTAATGTATGTAAAACACCATTCTTAGATAGACAATTATAAAAAATAACTCTGGATAAAAAAATAAATATTTTTTCAAGTTCCGCATCATACTGTAGGTACGGAGAACTTAGGTAATCATAAAAATTTTTGAACTTGCTTTTTTTTTTTGTGTGTGTGTGTGTGTGTGTTAAGCATTCGAAAATAATAAAATTGTTATGGTGTCTGTCTGTAGGGGGTCAGTTTGTTTGTGTATAGTGTGCTACTTTGTGTGTCTGTGTACACCATATTTCAAGAAGTGTTTGCAAAGAGGTCGAAGAAGATTTAAAATATCACTTAAGACACTAATAAGAATTTTGTTTTGCAACCATTCAATTTAAAAACTTAAAAAAAAAAAAAAAAAAAAAAAAATATTCGAAATTTATGATTTTATCAACATTAGAGATTAGAGCAAAATTTCACTCAATCATACATTAAAAGTAATGTTTTTAATGTAAAAATGTCAGACAAACTTTAAATTATCAGATGTCATGCTTGCTTGAACATAATTAACTATAAAAATTCAGATTTGAAAACTTCATAAGTTATTTGAAATTTATGACTTTCTTCACATTGCAGAATGGGACAAAATTTCTCATAAACGTTCACTGTTAGAGAAAATTCCAGTGGCGGCTTGTGCACCGAAAATTGGTGAAGAGACACACTGTATTTTATGCTGTATCCATTTACATAATATAAATTTACATTTAAATAAGTATTTTTAGTTAATTTTTGTTAAGATCATGTTTAATAAAAATTATGATTAAAATTACTTAAATATTATGTTTGAGCTCTTCACCTATTTTCAGTTCACGAGCGCCACTGGATATTACTATAGTAAAATTTTCAGAACACATTTAAATTTTCATTTATGATACTGTCTTGATAAATGAGTATGAATAATCTAGTTTGGAATTTTCGTAAAATGTAAGGTTTCCTTAACACAGCCTAATAAACCAATATTTCATGTAAACTTGCATTATGGGACTCAGTGCAATTGAAACTGTATGTAATAGCTTGGGTTTAAAATATGAGACTAACCTCAATAAAAATTAATTAACAAATTAGGATAAGGTAACTGTATCATAATAAACGGAACATAGTCTAATAGGTGGGCTTTTTGTATGACACCGTGTCAAGCGATTTGTTTGATTAATTCCTCTAAACATCATTTATCAATAGAAATTTATAAGAACAAATAGAACGAGCAAAATCCACTTATGACAACTAAGTTTTAGAAAATGTTATGTTAAGGCGACTCTATCTATCGTTGCCCACAGCCATATTCCATGTTACGTGGACACTGTTACAATAATAACACATTACCCATTGTATTTTCTTTTAAATTTTGTTTAACCCATTAGTTAGTCGCTAGTTGGTCGATTCGTCGACCATTCCTTTAGTTTTCATTCAACAGGCACCAAAAAGTTTTAGAAGTGGCATTTGATATACATAAAAAGCGAATCGACTCGAATAATCGTCGATTATGTATATCAAATGCCACTTCTAAAACTTTTTGGTGGCTGTTGAATAAACACTGAAGAAATTGGCGGCGAATCGACCAACTAGAGACTACTAACGGGTTAAAATTTCAGAAACTTATTTCAGAACCGTTAAATTTGTTCTTGTTCTTTATAAATTATTATTATTATTATTATTATTTTAAGTTTTTAGCATTTGAATGCAAAAGTGAGTAATGTAAATGTTTAAAAAAAAAAAAAAAAGTTCATTTTATTTTTATTTATTTTTGAAAACCAAAACAAATTTATCAATTGTAAATTTTCCGAAAATTAAAACAGAATTTAAAAATATACATTAGTGTAGGAGTAAATCTGTTAACAAATTTCATCCTTAGATAAACATTAATTTGACTGCCGGACAGTGTTGCCAGATTTGAGGACATTTTAATGCAATATCCACCACTAATATTTAACTGTAACGGTTGCCTTATTATTTCAAAGGTTATGCACAGAATATTTGACTGAATTGCTTTTTGGACTAGAGAAATACCTGTTACATTTTGAATTCTAACATTCATTTAAATGATTTATTTTGTTATAAACACTTTTTTTTTCTAGCCTAAACGTTCATTTTGATCATATTTCACGTGTCTAAACTAAATTGAAACTATTTGTTGAATATAAGCCTCAACTTCTCTATATACATACATATATATACAGTCGGTAACAAAAGTCTCGGAATACTAGTAAAAATTCGTATTTAAAAAAAATACACTTAATACAGTTTTCTTAAATAAATCTTTGTCGAATCCTGTTTTTAGACTGACTAAGAAAAGGATTCGACAAGGATTTATTTAACAAAACTGTATTAAGTGTACTTTTTTTACATAGGAATTTTTGCTAGTGTTCGGACACTTTTGTTACCGACTGCACATATTAGCTATGCAATAAAAAGAGAAAAATGTTGCCATTTGATAAAGAACTAAAACATTGTTAGTAATACTTTCCGATATATTGCAGCACTTATCTCGAGAAAAAAACAAAAAAATCAAATAATCCCGATTTTTGTTGTAATAAAATTCATGATGCTAAAATTAGTCCTGAAAAAAAAAAAAAAAAAAAAAAAAAAAGCTTGAAAATATTTAGACTGTCTGATATAAAAAGGTATGTTTTCCTTCATCTTTTTTCTTCTCATTAAACAAAAAGTTGTTTAAGTAAGAAATTTTAAGTAGAATCTTTGTATTTTTATAGTTGCAATTTCCAAAACAGTTCGCTAGAATTTATGTAAATAAGAACTTCCTTAAAAATTTGCTAAACTACTTAAGTGCTTTCGTTAATTTACAAAAATGTAAGTTTTCGGAAATCGACAACTGAAAAAGTCTCTGTGTGAGAACATATTTTTTTTTTTTCAAAAATTCTTATTATTCTTCTATTTCTTAGAATCTGAAATTTACGAAATTTCTGAAGTTGTTTAGTTAAATTTCTTAAGTTGTCTATTAAAAAAGAAAAAAAAAATCATTTTGTAATACGGCTAAAATACTCGGAAAGGATGATATATTTAAAAAAAAAAGACTTTTTTAATATTTTATTGTTTTTATTATTATTGAAGTATTTTTTTTATCTGTAAAAATATTTCAAATTCGGTGAAATACGGAAAACATTTAATTAGCTTTAGTGATGTAAGCTTCAAACTACTGTTGGTAATATGTAGACAGAAGAAAACAGTAAATATATTTTAACGTATCTAAAACATAATATTCTGAAAAATGTAATTAAATTACCTCATAATTTCTATTACAAGTTTTTATAATGATGAGGCATTATAAGAACTTGTCTATATACTAAAAAACATATCAAAAGATACAACAAATACCTTTTTAACAAACACTTTTCAAAATCGAGCGTAGTCGGTATAACATTTTTTATGATAGAATACGTTAGTAAAATGTTATTTAAGGTGAAAAATACCGTTATTTATACTGTGCTTATGTACATAACTTCAGATGAACTTGCAAAATTGATTTTTTTAATTCCTTATGATTTTACCAAAACGTTCAACTGACGTATGCATGAAATGCTTCACTGACTACAGTACATTTTGAAACATTTAGAAATACATTTTAGGATTTCATTATAATCCCTATGATATTTGATTTAAGTTCATTTATGGGAAAGGTAGGAGTTACCTTATATTTATAAACGATTATTTCCATTGTAATCTAAATAAATCTTTGCTCTTTTTTGACCCAGTGTCATATAATTACGAGAACAAAAAGTTCATAAAAAATGATTTCTCAGAAAAATAAAAAATAACTAATTGTTCTTAATTTTTGTGAAATAAATATATTTCGAGCACAAAATCTAGCGTATTCCAATAAGCCCTCTTACAGATCTGACCAAACGAGCCCTAGAAAAGTGATACATGTGAATAAAATAAATATTTTCTACAACAAAAGGAACGGACACAGCGATAATCTTTTGTACAAAACTTAAACCATTTGAGCTCAAACAAAGATATATTTTAATATAATTTATGCTGCGATGTATTTCTTTTGCGTAACATTTAGAATTATTATTAAAAAAAAAAAAAAAAAAAAAAAAAAAATCTCTTTAACTTACATTCCTTTTAGAATGTTCCAGTAATACAGATTGATACAGGAATGTTTTAGGGGAGACAGTTTAACAAAGTGTCATTAAAAAAAAAAAAAATCTTATATACAGGGACTTCCATAAGTCTGTAGACATTTTAAAAATTCATAACTATTGAATGAATTGATAGAATTAAACGTGGTTTGAAAAAAAAATCATTCTCATGAAAGAGGATTTTTTTTTTTTTTTTAAATCCTCCTTTAAGAGAATTATTTTTTTCAAACCGTGTTCAATTCTATAAACACCCTGTAAATATTTTTCTGCTGTTTGAAACAGCATTGTATTAAAGCAGAATAAAATTATTAATCTTTCAATCACTTGATGTGTTAAAATTATCTAGAATATATTTGGAATTTATTTATTAAATAGATAGGTAGTTCAAATAATCTAAATTTAAATTTTAGAGCCAACATTTCTTCGAGTTTAAACTAAGAAAACTTTCCTATTTTAAAGAACAGACTTTTAAAGGAAAGGCATATTCAACTACGTACAAAATCGTTTTAAGGAAATATCAGCTATGCATATTTAACAACTAAAAAATATATATTTATGATTTTTGAAGCTATTTTATTTTAAACTAAGAAGATTGAAAGTGTACTTGCATAGATTTGCATGTTGTCCTTTTTTCTTTTGTTTATTTCCGCAAACAAGATTTTAATGGATTTAAAATACAGATATGTGAAATGTAAGTAAAAATTCATGTTCAATAGAAATCTAACGAATAAGAAGATGAGGGATGCGGTGAAAAATATTTTATTGAACAAATACAGATTAATTGATAGCATTGCCGTATAGAATAAAGTTGCACAGACGATAAATGTTTTCAGGTATAATTTTAGACGAAAGTTGTAAAATCGTATGTGGTATCGACAATAAAAATATATGCATTAAAATAATAATAATAATAATAATAAAAATAATAATAATGACGTCAATTTTACCCGGCAAGTATATTTTTTTACAAAGTTTTATGTCAATTTTAATATTTATGCTTGAATTTCTTTTCATTAAAAAAAATAAAATAAATAAATAAATAAATAAATAAATAAATAAATAAATAAAATCAACTCGGAAACTTTTTTGGCAACAATTAAAAATTAAAATAAATTATTTAATTTTGTCTAAAAAAGGGCTTCTTCAACTTTTTCGATACTGTTCTTTTCGATGCTGATTATTATTAATTTTCTTTTCTTTTCTTTTTCAAAAAAAAGAAAAAAAGCAATTTTGATGAAATTCTGGCAAAAGCAGAATTTAGTTTAGTACGGAGGACTATCGGGTATTCTTTTTTTTTCAAATTATAATATCGTGTTCAAATTATTCGATTTCGATAAATGTCCAATCATAGTAAAACTGGCGATAACGTTTTATCCGTAGATTGATACAAAAAAAAAAAAAAAAAGAAAAGAAAAGAAAAGAAAAAAAAAAAAAAAAAAAAACAAGGCAATAAAACTGAATAATAAAAAACTACTAATAATAATAACAACAACAACAATATATTGTTTAACAATATATTGTTAAATGCATTGAAGTAAGATAAGTGCAGCCATGGGACTGGCTACTTCAGTCACTTCCTGCTCGCAAGAAATCGTGATACTGCTGTTATTTTAGAGATGGGGATTTTAGTATGTATTTCTATGTTTTTGTGAATGTATTGAAAAAATATAAGTATTAAAGATATATGTTTAAAAGAATTTTTAAGTCAGTATTTTCACATTCTTTCTCAAAAAATATTTTCAATTGTATGTTTACTTTTTCCTCGAATAACATACTTTGTTATTATTTTGTTGATTGATTAAATATTAATTTATTATTTTCCTGAGGTGAGATCTACCCGAGATATAAATGTTAACTTTGACATTTAATTTTAAAAATTATAATTTTTAAACATAAATAAAAATTAACACATAACTCACACTTAAATTAAAACAGACACATATGTTTACGTACGATAAACTGTAGCAGTGCGCTGATAAAAAATAAATAAATAAATAAATTCAAGCTCTGTTACCATTCTTGCTGAATCTTATGTAAAATGACCTCCTGAATCCGAATATGATTCCCATTTTGCCCAGTCGCTCACCGTTATCTAGGGACACCACCCCCACTGTCAATTTTTATCACTGTTCGGTAATTTTATGACCATGAATTTGATTTGGAGAATGAAAAAGAATTAATTTAACACTTAAAAACAAAAATATATAATGTTTATTTAATAACATTAATAATAAATTAAAAAAATATAAGAAATATAACACAAAATTTTGTGGCAAATCCCCCCTAAATTTTTCCCTTGCCGCAATGGTTCCTGTTCTAGAGTTTTCCAACTATGCAGTCTTTCAGAAGATATTCAACAGTTAAAATAATCCTCCCCCCCCCCCCCCCTCTAAAAATCAAATTTATATCCATAAAATCACCGAAAGGGGGGCTGTCCCTAAAAAATTGTGGTTATAGGACAAAATGGGCATCATATTCGGAATCAGGAGGCCATTTTGCATAAGAATTTGCAAAAATGGTGTTGGGGGCAATTTGCATGCCGATCAGTGTAGTTAAAATTTAGTGTTAAAAAAGTAATTTGTAGATCTATCATTTATTAGGTTTTTACTAGATTGGTATTCCAAATAAAAAAATTTCTTTTTAACGTCCATTTATTCTGAACACTTCAAATATTCAAATTTAAAAGTTTTGGTGTTTGAAAAATGTTTTCATGAAAGCTAAATGTATATGTCTTCGAATTCTCCCTTCAAAATGAAGTTTTGTTGGATTAATTTATAAAAAATCTATATTACCTCAAAGGGTGAAATTAAATATCTACAATATTAGAATTTAGTATTTTATATCATGAGCCGTAATCTTAAAAAAAAAAAAATATATATATATTTATAAAAGATTTTTTTTTTCTAATTTAATAAGAACAAAAATATTAAAGCATAGCTTTTAAAATACCTTATTAATAAGTTACAAGTTTTTTTTTTTACTTTAAAAAGAAATAATATATTTTGAAAAGCGACATTTTAATCAAGGGATAACATTTTTAATGCGATGATGGTCATACAAAGTGGGAAAATTGCATTAAGAAAACAAATATTTCAATTTTACTATAAGGTAAAACTACATATCAAAAGTAATTTGTATCAAATATTTTTTTTTCTATCATTCCATACTCAGTCATAGAATTTATATTTATAAATAAATATTAAACCTATTGGATAAATGAATAACTAAAACATCATTTTCAAAACTTAAAAGTAAGTTTCACGTACTTAAAGCAAAGTTTAAAATATTCCACAATCTTATTTTTATTTATTTATGTATTTACTTATTTATTTTTTGATGAATTTTCACAAAACTTCGTTTAATGCTTTTTCATAATTCTTAGAATAAAACTTAGTTACAATTTTCAATTTTTTGTTTAAATAAACTGTAAAATTTTCAAATTAAATTAAATTTTAAGGAAATATTTTAATTAAAAAAATCTGGTGTGTCACTCACACGACTTTCTCTTGCTCAGTATTTCAAAACTATAAAGATTGCAGTTTAAGACGTAAGATCAATTTAGTAAGATAGTAAACAATGTAGTTTAGAAATATCTAAAGGAGATTTAGAAGCAGTTTTTTTTACATATAATTCTGCGTGAGGAGGCTACCGCCTCCCTCAAACTCCAGTTCAATTATAGTGCTTACTTTTTTTTTTTTTTTTTTTTTTTTTTTTTTTTTAAGGAAATTCAAGGCTGTTAATAATTTGTCTTGTCACTTGCCGATCGGGATGAACTTTTCCACTGGCTACTAAATACCAACTCCAAAATACCAAGTTTGAATTTCCTGCAATTATGTCTTTTCCGGTTTTGTTGATAACAGATATACATACAGATCAACCGCTAAAAGTTTGTTTGTTGTATTCAAGGCACTTCAAAACATGATAAAATCTTTAAAAGATATAACAAAATAAAGAAAGAAAAAAGGTAGAGAGAGAGAGAGAGAGAGATGAAAATAGAATTTCAAAAAAATACTTTGTTTACAGTATGGGTATAAAAAATAATTTTCTTCTTGAATAGTGTTCACAGCTATATATATATATATATACAGAGAGAGAGAGAGAGAGAAAGAGAGCAAAGCATTTCCATCAATTCTATTGAATAGAAAGTTTGGGGAATCCTCTATATTGTCTATAAACTATGTGCATTATTAAAATTATAATTATTACAATGTTTACTTAAATTTACTTTTATAAGAAAAACTCCTAACACAAAAGGAATTACACTTCCGACAATTTCCGGGTCACGGTAGCCCAGCCCGTAGAGCGGCGAGCTCGCAGAGATACAGAGATACAGAGACTCCGAACCATGCCCTAAGCTAATCGCCTTATCTGGGAGAAATCGTGGTCCGGCCGGCGAGCTCGCAATTGAAAGATTGCGGATTCGGTACTCGAGCTTGCCAAATGACGTCGTGTACACTATGGTAGCTGGTGCATGCAAAATCTGTCGTGGCCGAAATGCCCTCCATGTTCCCATCAAAATTATACGTATGTGGGGTCATCGAAGCGGGAGAGTCATCCCTTCCTTGGAGGATCAAAATTGTGAAGTCATACCTCTGGATCATCCTTAAGGATGAGTTTCAGACCGTCGCCAATTGCCAATTGCGTAGCCCTAGTGCTACGTAAAACTCAACTAACCAAACAACCAATCCAACAATTTCCGTGAATATAAGCCCCAATTTATCAATATGCTTTGGGTAGCCTTGTATACATGGGTGTGAGGAATCAGCCTCTGTGAGGGAGTAACCGCCCCTCAACCTCCATTCACTTACAGTGACTAATTTAATAAAAATAAAATAAAATAAAATAAAATAAAATAAAATGTAGGATGTTGTTAATATGTCGTCAAACTTTCTAAGCTTGATCAAATTTTTCAAGTGGCAACGTATTATGAACATCAAATTACCAAATACAAATTTTATGCATTTATATATATATATATATATATATATATATATATATATATATATATATATATGTATATATATATATATAATTTATTTCCCATCTGCGCAGCACTAGTTCGACGTAAAAACCCAACCAACCAACCAGCCATCAATCGAAAATTTAAAAGTTTAATAAAAAATTATTTAATTTTCTTGAATATAAAATAAATAATTTTTTCTATTTTAAATATTTATAACTTAAAAATACAATAAATTTCTATAACTTCAAAAATAAATTTTAGTTTTATAAAACACTAAATAACATATATAAAGGAAAACCGACAAAAAAATACGATAAGCTTGTTAATAATAAAGAGAAGGTGGAATTTTATTTCGTGCACAGTAGGATTTAAAAAAAAAAAAAAAAAAAAAAAAGCAAGTCTTGTCGAAGAAGAACGTATGTTGATTAACATTTAAAATCTACATTTAAGGATAACATTTCTTTGCTTGTAATAATTTAATAGCATCGTAATCCTATGCTTTAATTTTTCAGGAAGATGTATTGATTGGAGAAGTAATTATTTAATTTGGATAGTAATTATATATGCAATTAAAATCCTCATTTCTCTATAATATTGTTTTATTTTTTTGTAATTTAAAAACAAAATTTAGTATTGTTTTAAATATACCTAAATTAAAATAAAATATATAGATAAGAAATTAAAAGCGGTTTTATTAGTTCTACCTTATTTTATAGTCGAAACAAAACTAAAATTTATTTTTTAAGTTATAGAAATTTATTGTATTTTTAAGTTATAAATATTAAAAATAGAAAAATCTATTTATTTTATATTCAAGAAAATTAAAAAATCTTTTATTAGAATTTTCAAATTTTGAATTGAATTATAAAATAAAGTAAAAATAAGTAAAAAGTTTAGATCACATAAAAAAAAAAAAAAAAAAAAATAGTCCCGTAAGTAGCCTCGAACGCAGGCAGTCTGGGTGGAAGACTAGTATTTAAAGATTACTGAAACTTTGAACGCCTTTTTTCTCGAAATTCTGCGGCTAGTGGGTCCTACTGCTTTAATATGTTGTTACATTCATACTATACAACAATCCTGCGCAATTTCGTCCCGATCTGAATTTTCCATGTTGTGGCCTCTCCTTGTCGGTCATAAGATTTATATTTATAAACAAATATTAATATGGAAAAATGAATAACTTAAACATCATTTTCAAAACACAAAACTAAGTTTCACATATTTAAAGTAAAATTTAAAATTTCCACAATCTTTTCTTTTTTTTTTTTTTGGTGAATTTTTATAAAACTTCGTTTAATGCTTTTTCATAACTCTTAGAATAAAACTTAGTTACAATTTTCCACTTTTTGTTTAAATAAACTGTAAAATTTTCAAATTAAATTTAAAGAAATATTTTAATTAAGAAAAGCTGGTGTATCACTCACACGACTTTCTCTTACTCAGTATTTCAAAACTATAAAGATTGCAGATTAAGACGAAAGATCAATATAGTAAGATAGTAAACAATGTAGTTTAGAAATATCTAAAAGGGGTTTAGAAGCAGTTATTTTTAAATATATAATTCTACGTGAGGAGGCTACCACCTCCCTCAATTCCCCTTTCAATTATAGTCCATACATTTATTATTATTATTATTATTATTTTTTAAGGAAATTCAAGGCTGTTAATAATTTGTCTTGTCACTTGCCGATCGGGATGAACTTTTCCAGTGGCAACTAAATACCAACTCCAAAATACCATGTTTGAATTGCCTACAATTATTTCTTTTCTAGTTTTGTTAATAACAGGTATATATACAGACCAACCGCTAAAAGGTTGTTTGTTGTATTCAAGGCACTTCAAAACGTGATAAAATCCTTAAAAAAAAAATAACAAAAGAAAGAGAAAAATGATAGAGAAAGAGAGAGAGATGAAAATAGAATTTCAAAAAATACTTTGTTTACAGTGTGGGTATCAAAATTAATTTTCTTCTTGAGCAGTGTTCATCGCTATACATATATACATATAGCAAAGCATTTCCATCAGTTCCATTCAATAGAAAGTTTGGGAAACCCTCTATATTGTCTATAAACTACGTGCATTATTAAAATTATAATTATTAGAAAGTTTATTTAAATTTACTTTTATAAGAAAAACTCCTAACACAAATGAATTACACTTCCGAGAATTTCTGGGTCACGGTAGTCCAGTCCGTAGAGCGGCGAGTTCGCAATTGGAAGATTGCGGATTGGGTAATCGATCCGGCCAAATACTAATTGTGGCTGGTGCATGCAGAATCTGTCGTGGCCGCAATGTCCTCCATGTTACCATCAAAATTATACCCCTGGGGAGTCATCGAAGCGGGGGAGCCATACCTTCCGTGCAGGATCAAAATTGTTATGTCATATATCTCTGGATCATCCTTAATGATGAGTTTCAGACCGTCGCCAACTCCCGATTGCGTTGCACTAGTGCTACGTAAAACCCAAACAACCAATCCAACAATTTCCATGTATATAGCCCAATATATGCAAATACTTTGGGTAGCCTTGTACATGGTTGTTAGGAATTAGCCTATGTGAGGGAGGTAACCGCCTCTCAACTTTCATTCATTTATAGTGACTACATTAAAAAAAATATGTGAAAGATGTTGTCAAACTTTCGAAGCTTCATCAAATTTCACAAGTGGCGACTTATTATGAACTTCAAATTACCAAATATGAATTTTCTGCATATATATGTATATATATATATATATGTTATGCTGATAACATATATGCATACAGGTCAACCACTAAAAAGTGGTCTTTCGTATTCAGAGTACCTAAAAATTTGATATTTTACAAAAAAAAAAAAAAAAAAAAAAAAAAAAAAATTGATTTAAAAAAAAATACTTTCTTTTTACTGTATGGCTATAGAAAATTACTTCCATCAATTACCATAAAAATGATGTTCGGCTTAATTTTGGGTGGTCCTGTATATTGTCTATATGTTATATGTACTGTGTATGCAAATTTAGTTTTAGATGAAAAACATCTAAGCAAAAATGATTAACACTTCCAGTAATTTCCAATTTTTGCCTCAATATATCCAAATACTTTGGGTAGCACTGTACACAAATGATGAATTATATCCGTACCACAATCTACACAAATCATGATTTAATGCATATAAAAAAAATATATTTAAATTTAATTTTGTTTAGGGCAGACTATTAGTTGTTACATATTTCTCAGGTAGACGTAACATATTTCAGTTCTGTTTGATGTCCTTGTACACGAATCATTTGCTTGACCTCAACAAAAAGTTTAGTGTAGCATGATACAATGATGCTACATGATACAATATGATACAATTTTAGAGTACTGAGTTTGAATTTTTTGCTGTTACTTGTTTTTGCAATATGCTGTTAAAAGAGACACACAGAGACAAACAAATGCACAGACAGACAAACACCTATACCCGTACACATCAAACGCTAAAAATATGATTTTCAGATTTAGGAGAAATCATACTGTGTAAATGTAACAGAAACGCAATAATAAAAATTTTACCCAAAATAACCTTCTTACTATATATATATAATTAAGATATATAAAGATAATATTGTTTTGTAAGATATGTCTCCATATATATGTTTAAGGGAAAATAATATCAACTAACGTATATGAAAAAATCATCCAAGGCTTCCGTAAAGAAATTTGGAAGTCTAAATCAAAAATTAATGTGCAAAGAGCATTTTGAAAAAAAAATGAAAAATGATTAAAAATGCAATTAATTTAGTATATAATTTTATTAAGAATGTTTATTTTGATATGGTATTTCTTTTCTATAAATAGCACTGTAAAGTTTTCTTGTAATAAATTTAGAATTACTACTTTTTTTTTTTGTCCTTTGTCGCATTATTGGTAACTGAATTCTGTTTATGATTTAACAATGGAATGTCCGAGGGGCTCGGCTCTTAAAAGCTGGTTGACAGAGAGATGGCAGTTTTAAATACAATTCGTGCTCGTCGGTCTAGCCATTTAGAGGTTTCCATAGTTTTAGAAAAGATAGAAAAATCCCGTGCAAACTTAGAACCTAAGAATAGAAAATTGGCCTTAAATCTTACAACACTATAGTTTTGATTTACTTCGAATCAATTTTTACTTTTTCTAACTCATATATAGAGACAAAGTCTTGTTTAAGGGTCGAAATTGTGAAAGTGGGTTTTTTATATATTTACGCATTTGGAGATTCCTTCAATCCCTATAACATCTTTAGCAGTCGGTCCGTGTGTCTGTGAGTCTGTGAGTCTGTCACCAACGTCCATTAAAAAAGAAATCCATTCAATATACTTAATCTTTATTATACAGGAATGTCACTTGCAGTTTTTATCGAAATTCGGCAAACAGTTAATGCATTGGGGCATTTAAAAGTACTCCAATACATTACGTGTACGAACAAAATTTCTTTTTGGTAAATGCGATTGTTTCCACATTGTTCTTAAATGAACATATTATATATTTTATGAGAAAAAAAAGTGTTTCTTCTAGAATTCGGTAAGAAAAGCATGAAACAAACATTTACAGTGCCACACAAAATACTCAAATCTATTAGAGAGTATATCGCGAAGTCCATTAATTTGTATTTCGTATACTATCACGCGTTTGTCTATGTGCACTTAAATCTATTTTTTTCAATTCAATTAAATATTTAACACAACCATAGAAGAGACGATCAGTCTGCTTTTTTTACGCATGTTACTACAATCTATCCCAGATTTAAAATGTAGGAGCACAATACTCGTTTATTTCTTTCACTTTTCTATTTTTATCTTTGTATTTAATTTTCAATATTTCTATTAACAGAGCAGGACTTTCAGACAGAGATTTCGCGTCGCCAACATTTGTATTGTCATGTCATATTTCATCTTAAATATGTTAGAATGTTTTATAGTTTGGCAACAAATTAAAAAAATATGAATTTAAAATTGAGATAAAACCAGCAAAATGAATTTCAAGATATAAATTTTATGGTAGTCCAGTCGTACAAAATTAAATTCTGTTTTGCACAGATTTTTTGTCTAACAATTAGGAACAAAACTAGCAAACTAAATTTCAAGACATAAATTTTATGATAGTCATATCGTAAAAAATTAAATTCTGTTTTGTACAGAATTTTTTTTCTATTACTTAGAAACAAAAGTAGGCTGCTATTTCTTTTTCTCCTTACTTTTCTTTTTTTTTCTTAAATATATACATATATATATATATATATATATATATATATATATATATATATATATATATATATGTATATATATATGTATTGGTATATATATCAAAGCTGTAATTGTCAAACATATAGGCTTAAAAAAAAAAAAAAAAAAAAAAAAAAAAAAAGTTATGCCTTATAAGCACCTAGGTTTGGGTGAGCTCGGCTATATTAAACACAATATATGATGATATACAATTTATAGCCAATACATAGGTATATCCAAAATTTGGCGATTATACTATTTTTTTTCTTGGAAATAATCGACGAAAGTGCTTTATCAAAATATATTGTTACCAAGGAAATTGCTTAAGAATGATAATTACTTCTTCTTATTCATATGGTCTAGCGTAAAAAGAAATGTAGTCTGAATACCACACAACATTCTATTCAGTTATATTGGGTTGTTCGGAAAGTAATTTCGTTTTTTCCCTTTGAAATTGAAAAACAGTTTTCTTATATTGTATAAATATATTATTGAATTATATATTCTCCACTTTGATTGGTTTCTAAGTTATCTCACGAGCTGTTATTTGGCAGTTTTCATAACTCAATACTTTATATTGTTTTCATTAGCATAAACTGGTTTTCCAAAACGTAATGCATCTTCAACGTCAAAACTGCCGGAACAAAATTTAGTAAACGAGTTTTCACACTGGCGTTCTTTAAATAAATTTTCTCCATGCACATCGTATACTTTTTTCCTTGTTTGAACAGTGTTTTCGTCTTTTTGATAACAAAAACAAAATTTGCCGAAAATGTCGCTTCCGATTTTCTTTATTTGATAGGGCACCAGTCAAAACCTATTGAGCAGAATAAAACGAACTTTTTCACAAGCAAGCCTTGCAATATCAGCTGTCACAATTTATTATGGTAATGCAGCTTAATTGTGAAGATGGTGCGAAAAAAATACAATTAAGTCCTCTGCTGAGAAAAACGAAATTATTTTCCGAACAACCCGATAATTTCTTCATAAAAAATTGTGAGGAATTAGTGGCATCCATTCCTCAAAGATTAACTTAATTAACTTAAGTAATAAGAATATTGCTCTCGCTGATCCACAACACTTTTCTAATCGTAGGCTAAAGGCGAAAAGGTTTCCCTGATTCCGCCTAACTCTACACTATAAATTATCACCTTCAAAATCCCCCCAACATTTATCGAACTAAGAACTTAATCATCCAAGAACAATTCTTTTCTATTTCAAGTTCTACATCACCACCACACTACCAAAAAAGATCATTTAAGAAAATTCTGTTCTTCTTCGCCTCTACATCACACACTTTTCTTCACCACACTCATTCATATTTATAATTAATCTTCATGAACTCCACTCACTTCATTTAACAACTCAAAAACCTCTCCGTATTCACTCGAGCTTCGCAACTTGTTTTCTTCGCTGCAGAGCTATGCTGACGTGATTTCAACTTTACAAAATATCAAAATAATTACAAAATTGTCTATCTTTCCTATAAATTTACATGTGTTTAATATTATATATATCATAAATTAAACACATTTAAATTTATTTCATTCAATCTTCAATTAGATTATACTTATAAATCAATAATTACGGGAAAAAAAAAAGAAAAAAAAAAAAAAAAAGAAAGCTTTATAGAAGAAATGAAATAAATGTATTTCATGTATAAAAATCGAGCTCTTCAATTAACCTCCTCTAGTGCAGCCCATGAGAGCTGTAGAAAATTGAACCCAGCTGAGAAAGCTATATAAGTGCTCTTAACAAACGAAGAGAATGAACCATGAAATATTCTTTGACCAAGACTAAAACGAATTTAGCAGAAATAAAAGGAAGTTTTTGTTTAATCATCAATGATTTTCTGTTTGAAAATTTCTTTGTCTAATCTTCAGAATGGTTTTCTGGAAATTTTGACCTTTTTGTGTAACTATTAAGAAGTTTTCGTAAGGTTGTTTTTAGGGATACTCTTTAATAATATGCTGAAAAGATTTTTTTTTTTTTTTTGATGAATGATATTTTTGCACTCTATGCTGTTTCTTTTTCCGTTATTTTTATTGAATGTGGATTTATTATCCGTTAATAAAATCTCTTAACGAAACTGGCTATAAGCTTTAAGCAGTTTTAAATGAAATTAGCATTAAAATTCAGTCGCATAATGTGATAGTAACTGTAATATGGAAAATTAAACCTTTTTTTAGATCTTAATTGTTTAAAAAATATTTTATAATGTCATGTAAATAAATACTTTTCTTAGTGTTAATGACATTTTTAACATTCTAGAGTATTTTTGTTTTATCATTGTTATTTCTATGTAAGACTAATTTAAATCAATTAAAGAATTGTCTTAATAAAATTAATTTTATTATAAAATTTAAAAAGTTTTTTTTATGTAAATTATTTTAATCCTTAGAATTTATTTAGTAACATGCTGCACGTGTTATTTTAATTATGGGATATATTAGTTTAGATATAACGACAATTATTTTATCTATTATTTTACTTCCAGTCAAACTAGTTTATAGGTCAAACTATCTCTCAAAAATATAAGCTATCATCTTCTTTTAAATAGATCAACTTCATTAAAGTAATAAATAAATAAATTAAAAATCTTACAATAAATAAAATAAAATAAATAAATAAATAAATAAATAAAACTAAAATATTAGAAAATCATGCATGCTATAAAAAGTTTATAAAAAAATTGGTAAATCATACATGATATGAAAACATGTACATGTTATACATACATTACACATCATAAAAAATTAACATAAAAAATTATAAGAAAATATGGCATAATTTTCAAGTATTTCTTTTTATTTATTTATTTAATTTTTAATATACTTCATGTTTCACATGAAAAGTCACAGAAAATAAATTATTTCTGAGTGGATAAAATGGTTCACGTATTTAAAAAATTGTACGTAAATTTTAAATTAATATAGTATGCCATACTCTAAAATTTGGAATTAGATTATTGCGAAAGGAAATACAAATAAACTAGATAAAAATTTAAATTATTTTAGCTGTAAAATGTTTTGAAATAGTGAATAAAAATTTTACATCTTCAAGTATTTTAACATGAAATATTTTGAATGTTCCCACTGAAGTAATAAACTAAATTTAATTTTTAATCCTGTAAGATTTTATTGAAAATAACAATAATAATTTTAGTTGCATTTTTTAATTGACTGATAATAATCTTATTTTTATGAGGATTTTTGTTACAAAATAAAATAGTATATGGTTTCTTTTGTCCCTCAATTTCTCATGTTTTCCTATTTTATTGTTTAAAAAGATTTGAATCTCATAATTTTGGAGGTAATTTTAAGGATCTAATTAAATGCTGTAATTTAATAAATTGCAATATTATTCTCGATCCGATGATTTTATTGTAAATTTTATATTTTGTAAATTAAACTTTAAAACTTACGTAATAGTTTTTTTTTTTTTTTTTTTGTGTGTGTGTGTGGCGGGGGGGGGAGGGGGTAATACATTTATAACAAAAATCTTGTATATAATTCTGCAGAATTATTTAAATCATTAAAAATTCAAGACGGTATAAATTATTAAACATATTAAACTGAAAAAAAAGTAGCATTTCACAATTCTGAAAGTTTTAAGCAGACGTTGATGTAGAATTAATCAAATATTTAAAAATATTTAAATATTTAATTAGAAAACTTTCTAGAAAGTGTATCTTAATTTACTTTGTGTAAATGAAATTACTTTTCACATAAAACCATTCACAATTGTATTTTTTTTCTATATAAGAGAGTTTTTAATGCAAACTTCATTTCTAAAAATAAATCTTACATAAATGAATATTTTACGTAAGAAAAAGCTTTTCTTTTGACAAAACGTGATTTAAAGCATAGATACTGGATATACCCGAATATTTCTCCACTGATAATCCTCTCTATCATTTTTATAGTCCATTTGAATACAAAATGTTTTGAGTATTGTTTAATGTATTTTTATTATTTTACCGTATTTAAATTATTATAATTTATCAGAACATTATTTATATAACATAATTTGTTTTCTGTTTTTTTCTGGAAACTTCACATCAGAAACTTTCTATAAAAATCTTCATGTATTAATTTGTATAAAATAATATGACAGATTTGTATTAAGAACTAGAATTGTTGTGGTCAGCAGTGTTGTCAGATCTGGCGGATTTTTTAATCAATAGTCACCAATAATTTTGAGAAGTGATATTTGATATACATAAGAGACTATTAATCTTCGAAGTAATTAGGCAAACGTTACAATTAAAAAATGTTGGGGATTATTGAATAAAAAATCCGCCAGATCTGGAAACGCTGGTGGCCAGCACATACTTTCTTCTATATTTTCCCATACAAATCATTTACTTAAAATATTAAGAAACATTTTTTTATATGAATGAAGATTACTTTTTTCCTTGGAGAAACACAACATTATATATCTAAACTAAGTCTTTTTTTTTTTCCCCGTACAAATAAAGGAGTTTTTTTTTTCTTTTATGAAATGAAATTGATAACTTAATTGTATGTTATCACATAAGTTTTTTTATTAAGATACTCATATCGAAACACTCTTGGAGGGGGGACTAGCCCCCCAGGATAAAGAAACGATGTCATCATGCATGCAAAATATTTTTTCTGGTTGTCTATTTCTATTTTCTTTTTAATTTTATATTTAAACGTAAAAAATAACTTTAATTATTTATATTTTTAGGACATTTTGTCCTATACTTGCCATTTTAAAAATTAGGAAAAATGTGAGGCCTGTAAGTGCCCTCAGATGTACTAAACGCTAGTGGAGGGAGCGATATCCCTACTAAAACAAAAGTTAATCCTAGTTGACTATTACCATCATAAGCACATATTTTTACTTTCTCTTACCCATAAGGTAGAGAAAGTATTGTTTTTGGGTGAAATTTTCGAAAGCTAGATTTTGTTATATTTACATGTTCTGAGGTACCCTGAATACGAAAATCATGTTTTTAGCAAATGGTCTGTGTGTACGTCTGTGTGTCTGCCTGTTATCAGCATATTTCAAGAAAAAATAGTATCAGACATTCCAAACTTGCTATTCTAAATGTGTATCATATAAGGATGCTACAGTAAGCTTTTTGTTAAGATCAAGCAAATGGCTCGTGTACAGGGACAATCAAGAGAATTCTAATACATTACGTCTATGGGGAAATTGCAGGTAATTAGAGTGTAACATCTATAGACTGCACTAAACCAAATGAAACAAATATATTTTTTTTGTATTAGAGATAGTCAACTGGGAAAATTTCTTAGAAAGAAATCGTTTTTTTTTTTTTTTTTTTTTTTTTTTGAGAGTAAAATGGACTTTTGTTTGGATATTTAGTGTTATACTACTTCTCTAATATGGAAATCGTCTGCATTATCATGGAATATAATTTTTTTAAATAATAATTTTAATAAATTATTTTTACTGAGTGAATTTGTATAGGAAAAAATAGAAGAATGTCATGTGGTGGCTACAATACACTAGTCTTTTGCTGTCAGTGGATGTGCTTTACTAATAATATTTTAACCTTTCCAGGAAAGCTGTTCGGGAATTAAAATGAATTCCTCACAGAGATATGGTAAATAATGTATGTTTTAAGCTAAATATTCATCGCTTGTATTTTGTATAACACACTAGTTTAAAATAGCTTAGCAATTTTCTCAAGAAAATATGAAGTAATAAATTGAATGATATATTAATAATACAATAAAAAAGAAAATATATTAAACATTTTGAAATGCATATGTTTCTTATTAAAAAAATCATATTTATTCAATTTTATTGTTAAAAAAATCACATTATATTATCATTGAATTAATTTTATGGTAATTCACTATAACATTTTAATAATTATCTCTCATGCCACCAGCACGTATTTTTATATTTTTTATTTGTAAAAAGTCTATCCTTTTTTAAAATTTATGTAACACCTGTGTATGAATTTTCTTTTGTAATTCTAAACATTATTATTTTACATTATTATTTTCTAAACATTATAACTTTATTATTATTATTATTATTAATACTATTATTATTGTTAATTAATTATTTAAATTTGAACGCAAATTAGATTATAATAAAACTTAAACTGAGAAATTAAATGTAACATTTGACAATTCTAAAACTTTCAAACAGTTATTATTATATAGAATTAATGAAGTATTTCAAATGATTTCTATATCTAATTAGAAAACTGTATTTAAAGTCAAAACCAGCTTGCTTTGTGAAATATGCATTTTTTTCTTTTGGCATAAAACTGGCGAAAAATATGTTTTTTCCACAACAAAAATTTGAATGCCAAGCTCATATTTTTAAAAATCGTACACGAAGAAATATTTTGCATAAGAAGGTTTTTTTTTCCTTGTAGAAATCGCAATTTAAAGCATGAAAACTAGATTTCCGTGAGTGTTTGCTCTATGAAAGGTTTTTCTATTGCTTTTGGCAGTTCCATTTAATATAATATTTCTTGAATGTTTGTTATATATATTTATTATTTTATGGGATTGAAATATTTCAGCATACCATTATTTTATCTTTTAGACTGCTTATAACGGTTTCTGAAAAATTTCTTGATTTAAAATGTTGAAAATAGTTTAATGAGTAAATTTTCATCGTGTTATTCTTGTGTCATTTTGAAAACGAATTAAGAAAATGAAAAATGAAAAGAAGTATATGTACATGGAGTATCTAAAATATTTTCATTCGTATATGTTTTAAACACTTACTGTGTAAAACAATTAAATACTTTCAATCTGAATAATTTTTATAGCACTTATATTAAAAGTCTTGTTTTATTAATTATATTTTATGCTTGAGAGCCGTACAAAATTAAAATGGCATTAGCAGGAGTCGCAGTATTGTATGCTTTAAATACCACATTTTTTTCTAACGTACGAGTATTATACGTATAAAAAATATTTTAATTATGAAAATATTCGGCTGTAAAATTCAGGCGTATCTGCATATTTTAAGGTTTAATGAATTTCAGTTTTCCATTTTTACGGTGATGTATGCATGCATGTGCTTGAATACGATAATCTCTAAACACTTCATTTCATTGAGTTCAAAGTTTACAGATATGTTATCGCATGACCCACATAGATTTTTATAAGTGGAAGGCTTATATTACTTTTATAGGGATACAACGAAAAATATTTTATTATTGTGATATATGGACTCAAATTATTTAAAGCGTGATAATGTCAAAACGCTTTATCACATTCTGCTAAAAACTGGTATGTTATATTCTAGGGCACAGTCGCATGATATGTACAGACTTTGATAAGTGTAGAACTTATATATATATATATATATATATATATATATATATATATATATATATATATATATATATATATATATTTATATATATATATATATATATATATATATATGTGTGTGTGTGTGTGTATATACATATTTATATATTTTCTTCTTTTAAAAGCATACGAAATTAAATTGTTTCACGTTGACTGAAATTAATTTCAGTTCGTTTTAAAAATTTTAATTGCTTGAAACGTAGAAAAGAAAATTATATGTTTTACATTGCTTTACTAATAACACTGCTCGGCCAGAAATTGCCTCTGACACCATTTCAGCACATTCTTATGTAAAATGACCTCCTGTATCCGAATAGAATGCCCATTTTGCTCTATAACCCACCGTTTTTTTTTTTTTAGGAATGACCACCTATTTTTATCATTTTTCGGTGATTTTATGGCTACAAATTCGATTTTTAGGAGGGGGCAGGATTATTTTAACCGTTAAATATCTTCTCAGGGGCTACAGAGTTGGGAAATTCTAAAACATGGACATTTGCGACAAGGGATTTTTTTTTTTTTTTTTTTTTTTTTTTTTTTTTTTTTTTTTTTTGGGGGGGGGGGATTTGCCACTGAAATTATGCATTACATATCTTATATTTTTTTTAATCTGTTAATAATGTTAATTTTTAAACTTTATATATATATTTTTGTTTTTAGGTGTTAAATTAATTATTTTTAACTCTTCAAATCAAATTCATGGTCATAAAATTATCGAACAGGGAAAGAAATTGAGGGAGGGGGTGGTATTTCTAGAAAACGCAGAGTGACTGGGCAAAATGGGAGTCATATTCGGATTCAGGAGGTCATTTTACATAAGAATCAGCAAGAATGGTATCAGACCTCGATTACTTTTTTTTTTTTTTTCAGAGCAGTGTTACTTATCATTATGAGAAATTATGTGCATGTTACTTATATTTATTTTTCAAGGAATCATGAAATAGTTTACAAATGGGTCGTTCCTAGTAAAAGTGAATTATCTCCTAGCAAATGAATTTTGAAATAACGAGCTTTTTTCAAATTTATGTGCAGGGGAAAAAGTTAAATTTCAGTATGTGTTAACGATTTCTAGTGTTTAATATATATCAGAGACATACGAATTTATAAATTATAAGAAATATAATTTTAAGTGACTTAGAAACTTCATTTTTATAAGGAATATTTAGAAATTTTAGTTTTCTGGAAAAAACAAGTAATGCCATTTATGAGATTTTAATGCAAATATTGGAGTTCCTTTACCTTTATAATGAAGGATGTGACTAAATGCGATAAAATTAAACAAAAATATACACACTTAAAAAATATGGAGTTACACCACTTTTACAATGAGCCGTCCATATGTCACTTCATTTTGAAGCTTATAGTATTTTCATTAAACATTTTAAAGTGGCTGAAACTGATATCTGTTTATAAGAATTTTCCAGAAGAAGGGCAGTTACTGCAACTTCAATTTTTTACTCTTTCATTGAAGCGCCCAGAAGAATTCGAATACGTAAATGCCCAATGTGCAAATATTCGAAATTGAGGAGAAATATTCTCATACCCTATTATGCATTTAAATTATGATTATTTAACGATTTGTCAAAGATTCAAATGTGCTTAAATGTTCGGAAAGTTGATAGCAGCTGTTTCAGATTTTTAATAATGGGTATTTTTTCATTAATTTTTGAAAATTCTTGTTATTAAATAAAGAAAAAACAACTATAAAAGAATAATAATCTTCAAAATACAATATGCTACAACATCTGAAAATTAAATTCAACAACTGGGAAATTTAAAAGATTCAAACAGATTTCAATACAAAAATGAATCATATATTTGAAAAAAACTTTCAGTATCTAATTAGAAAAATTTAAATAAAGTTTAAATTAGTTTGCTTTGAGATTTTGTTTTTATCATATATATATATATATATATATATATATATGTATAAACTTTTAATACATATAAAACTGTTGAAATTGGAGTTCATATAACATTAATAGAATATTTTAACGAAAGAGAGATGTTCAACTTGAAGAAATCAGAAATCAATGTACGAATACCGTATTTTCATAATGTTTGGCTAGTTTCTATCATTTTCCGAGATTTCTTGATAATTTAATATTTTTATACAGTACATTTCATTATTTAATTTAATTAAAATGATACAAATGATGCTAACCGTGATAATGGTATTTTTTATAATATTAAACTATTTTAAATAATTCTTGATAATTTCATGATGTGAAGTAAGGATAATAAATTATATACACACACACACACACACACACACACACATATATATTTTCAGATCTACAGACTAATTACTTATCTAACTATAACTGGTTCATTATTCGAAAATTTATCTTTGCAATTAAAAAGAAATACTTAGTAAACTTTCTGAATGTCTTTCAAAGCCAATCCTATAATAAACATTTTTCAGACATTTTTTATGATATTATAATGTACAAAATCAAACAATTTAATTTAAAACTTAAAAAAAAGCCCAACAAATTTAAAACAAATACTCAATTAATTGTGAATTTTACAAATCAAATATTGAACAGTATTAACATTACGTCTATCATTAATGACAAAGACTGTTTGTTTCCGATTAAAGATTTAAATCTATCTCGTACCTTCAAATATCCTCTTCCTCTTGGCAGAAAGATATTCAATTATAATTCTGTATCTAAGTCTACCTCTTTTACTAACACTGTAACCTGTAAATGCAATGATCCTTCTTTCTCAAAATTTATTGACAGAGACCATGGACACATTATCACGGGTAATCTCAATATTATTGATAATTATCAATTAAAAAAATTCATGAAATTTGGCACCAAATTTAGACTTCCAGTTAAAACTAGCATTCCACAAATCTTTCAACAGTTTTCTTATGACCTAGATTTATTTATTTATAAAATATCTATTACTCATAATAAACCTATTGCCTACTTCACTCAATGGAAAGTTTTAGTGTTACAAAAAATCAAAAATGCATTATTTATCAATTCTTCAAATCTGGTGTTATTTAAAAAATCTGTACTTCTTAACTCAATCAAATCACTACAGGATGACTTTGTGATCACTTATGTTGACAAATCACCTAATAATTATGCCATTATTTGTAAATCCTACTATCTCTCTATTTTAAACTCTTCAATCAATAATAGTAACATCTTCAGTTTAACTAATAATAACCTTATTATTAATAACCGAAAAATACATAATTACTATAAACTACTTCAACTTCCCTTCAATAACTTTAATTATCCTTATATAGTTCTCATACCTAAGTTTCACAAAACTCCAATTAAATTTCGCACTGTCACTGTTGGGTGTAACACTTATAACAACAATGCTAATAAAGCTCTACTGGATATTCTAAAACAAATTTACAAATGTACTTGCAAAGTTGATAATTTACACTGTCTTAAAAATAGCTTTCAATTAATTCAATACATAAAATCGCTCGATTCAATAGACAATATTATGACTTTTGACTTTCAAGATCTTTTCAATAATATTGAGTTATCAGATCTTAGTAATATCATTTACAGTCTTTTTCAAGAATATAAAGCTCAAATTAATCTTCCTTACAATTTTAAAGCAGAAAAATTTAAAACTCTTCTTAACTTTGTTATCCATAATAATTATATCTTCCACAACAACGCTATCTATTTGCAACAATTAGGCATCCCACAAGGAGGTTGTAGCTCCAGTATTTTGGCAGATCTCTATCTTTATTATTATGAAAAGCAAATTTGCAATGATGATGTTCGATTTTATCGTTACATCGATGATATTATTGTATTTTATCTCAACAAGAACTCACAAAATGGCTTTTCCTTCAATTATCCACCTAATTTAAAGCTAACTCAAAATACTCTGACTAATCAATCAATTAACTTTTTAGATCTCAAAATAATCATCGATGGTAATAAACTTTACACAGATATCTATGACAAACGGCAAGATTTTTGTTTTAATGTCAACTTATTTACACATTTTAATTCATGTCTGCATCTCTCGGTATTTAGAAACATCATCATTAACCATTTATTTCGAATTAATAATTTATGCTCTGCAAAGTTTAAAAACAAGAATATTAATAAACTGATCACAGCCACTGCTAAAATGGGTTTTCCTAAAAACTTTGTATTTTCTATTTTATATCCTTAACCATGTCTCTGTCAGTACAAAAAAAAAAAAAAAAAAAAAAAAAAAAAAAAAAGCTGTGTACACTCTTGTGTATATTAACAAAAAAATTATAAAATAATAAAAGACAATAAAAAAGGTGGCGGTTGGGTGGGCAGATGTTTGATTACGGAGGTGGGGTGGTGTTGTAAGGCTGGATGGTTGGGTGGGTTTGTGAAATTAAATTAAAAAAAAAAAAAAAAAAAAAAAGTAGAAGGCTTGTTGCATTTTCTTTGTATTACTATGCAAACTTTCATTTTCCAATAAAATTTCAAATTTTTCCTTTTTGAGTTGTCAACTATATTTAATGTTCTAATTATACTGTTAAACACAATGTGATCAATCGGTGAATTTCATTGTGGCTTCGTGGTTTCATTGTTGTTCATCTGCTTTGAAATTTTGCATTTTTAAAATCCATATGGTTCCGGTTCTGGTTGTGGCAGGCTGGGGGAGTGTTGCCGGCGTAAAACTAGTGTAACCCCACAGGCAAGTCACAAGTCTTGCCGCCTGCCTCCTTCTTCCTATCTTGTGTTTCTTGGGTTGTTTTTTCATTAATTTTGATAAGTTTATGGTTTTAAGTTAAGATTTGTTGTTTTACTTTATTGATTCGTTTGTTTTGCAGATTGTTAATTAAAAGATCTGGTTTCTTTACATTAATGTATTTCATCCACTGATGATTTTTTTTTAAATCTTATTGGTCATTGGTGTTTCAGTGATCTTGTATCTGTTGCTTGGCTTCTACTATGCTTAATAGATCATCTTTATTATATTTACATTTAAAATTAAACCTGCTGCAATTGCGCATAAATTTTGAATGTATTTTGTGTTTAATAAAACTTATTGCTTTGTGATTTAAATTATCTAATATATGAATTTCATATATATAGATTTGTCTTAAATTGGCATTAACACTATTTTTTGTATTATACACTTTGTATAAAGCTGCATTTGCGCTCTTACAATTTGTATTATTTCTGTAATTTCTCTAATTTTTTCAATATGTTATTTACTGATTTAAAATTTATATTATATTATGATTCTTGTAGTGTTGTGAAGTTTTGCGACAGTATTTTGTCACTGGCCCTGGATCATTATTAACTAACTGTATAGTTGGCAACTTACGTTAATAATTTATTCTTTAATTTAAAAAAAAAAAAAAAATAAAAAAAATAATGTTGTGTATGTGTAGTCGAATATTTAATTATAATTATTATATAGCATTTTGTGCCTGACATTTTGTGAATTGTGATGGTTAGTTTTTCTTACTTTACTTTAAAAAAATGGGCGAAATTTAATTTTTAATTTTTAATTGGAACCAAATCAATAGATTCGGTCAAAGGAGGTTTAGTGTAAATATGTACATATTATTTATTATTATTATTATTATTATTATTATTATTTTTAGTTCTCTCCACTTTTCATTAATCCAGATACTTATTATTCAAGAATCAATTTAATTGAGTAATTGAATTTGGTATAGTCCACTTTCGATAAACTATTGTAAATACATACTTGCCTTGTGATTTTTAATATACAAAAACAATTTTTCTCTATGACTCTGTTTAGTAAATTTTTAGATCCTGGCAAAAAATACTTAGCTTCACAGCAGTATTGTGCCCGGTACAAGGATATTTATAGGGATATTCTTGGATCGACATCCAGTTACCTATTATCTCCTCCTCCTTTACTTCAATTTAGAACATGCGGTTCTAATAGGTGTAAAACTTGCCCTATGGCCTCTCACACACAAATGAATAATAATCACTCTTTGGTTCCATTTTGTCAGGCATACAATGTTATTTATAAAATCAATTGTGGTCATTGTAAACTTAGTTATATTGGTGAAACTTCAACTCCTCTTCATCTACGCATTAATCAGCATCGATCAGATTCTAAAAACCTTTCAGCTGCATCTTCTAAGTCAACTATAGAATTACAACACTTTAAATCACATAATTTTAATTCATGTACCATAGAGATTGTAAAAATTCAGAAAAATAAAAGTGAGCGTCTATTTCTTGAATCAAAATTTATGCAATATTATAATACAATTTATCCATATGGCCTAAATTCCGAATACTTTAGTAAAACTATTAAAGCATTTTCTAACATCAACCCTCTACATGATTATTCGACTATTTATGCACAACTCAATCACAAAATTAACAATAAAACTTCTAGAACTAAACGAGGTAGTAAAAAAACAGATTTAATCTTTTCTAAAAGTGCCATTATTAAACTCATTTCAGATCTACAGACTAATTACTTATCTAACTATAACTGGTTCATTATTCGAAAATTTATCTTTGCAATTAAAAAGAAATACTTAGTAAACTTTCTGAATGTCTTTCAAAGCCAATCCTATAATAAACATTTTTCAGACATTTTTTATGATATTATAATGTACAAAATCAAACAATTTAATTTAAAACTTAAAAAAAAGCCCAACAAATTTAAAACAAATACTCAATTAATTGTGAATTTTACAAATCAAATATTGAACAGTATTAACATTACGTCTATCATTAATGACAAAGACTGTTTGTTTCCGATTAAAGATTTAAATCTATCTCGTACCTTCAAATATCCTCTTCCTCTTGGCAGAAAGATATTCAATTATAATTCTGTATCTAAGTCTACCTCTTTTACTAACACTGTAACCTGTAAATGCAATGATCCTTCTTTCTCAAAATTTATTGACAGAGACCATGGACACATTATCACGGGTAATCTCAATATTATTGATAATTATCAATTAAAAAAATTCATGAAATTTGGCACCAAATTTAGACTTCCAGTTAAAACTAGCATTCCACAAATCTTTCAACAGTTTTCTTATGACCTAGATTTATTTATTTATAAAATATCTATTACTCATAATAAACCTACTGCCTACTTCACTCAATGGAAAGTTTTAGTGTTACAAAAAATCAAAAATGCATTATTTATCAATTCTTCAAATCTGGTGTTATTTAAAAAATCTGTACTTCTTAACTCAATCAAATCACTACAGGATGACTTTGTGATCACTTATGTTGACAAATCACCTAATAATTATGCCATTATTTGTAAATCCTACTATCTCTCTATTTTAAACTCTTCAATCAATAATAGTAACATCTTCAGTTTAACTAATAATAACCTTATTATTAATAACCGAAAAATACATAATTACTATAAACTACTTCAACTTCCCTTCAATAACTTTAATTATCCTTATATAGTTCTCATACCTAAGTTTCACAAAACTCCAATTAAATTTCGCACTGTCACTGTTGGGTGTAACACTTATAACAACAATGCTAATAAAGCTCTACTGGATATTCTAAAACAAATTTACAAATGTACTTGCAAAGTTGATAATTTACACTGTCTTAAAAATAGCTTTCAATTAATTCAATACATAAAATCGCTCGATTCAATAGACAATATTATGACTTTTGACTTTCAAGATCTTTTCAATAATATTGAGTTATCAGATCTTAGTAATATCATTTACAGTCTTTTTCAAGAATATAAAGCTCAAATTAATCTTCCTTACAATTTTAAAGCAGAAAAATTTAAAACTCTTCTTAACTTTGTTATCCATAATAATTATATCTTCCACAACAACGCTATCTATTTGCAACAATTAGGCATCCCACAAGGAGGTTGTAGCTCCAGTATTTTGGCAGATCTCTATCTTTATTATTATGAAAAGCAAATTTGCAATGATGATGTTCGATTTTATCGTTACATCGATGATATTATTGTATTTTATCTCAACAAGAACTCACAAAATGGCTTTTCCTTCAATTATCCACCTAATTTAAAGCTAACTCAAAATACTCTGACTAATCAATCAATTAACTTTTTAGATCTCAAAATAATCATCGATGGTAATAAACTTTACACAGATATCTATGACAAACGGCAAGATTTTTGTTTTAATGTCAACTTATTTACACATTTTAATTCATGTCTGCATCTCTCGGTATTTAGAAACATCATCATTAACCATTTATTTCGAATTAATAATTTATGCTCTGCAAAGTTTAAAAACAAGAATATTAATAAACTGATCACAGCCACTGCTAAAATGGGTTTTCCTAAAAACTTTGTATTTTCTATTTTATATCCTTAACCATGTCTCTGTCAGTACAAAAAAAAAAAAAAAAAAAAAAAAAAAAAGCTGTGTACACTCTTGTGTATATTAACAAAAAAATTATAAAATAATAAAAGACAATAAAAAAGGTGGCGGTTGGGTGGGCAGATGTTTGATTACGGAGGTGGGGTGGTGTTGTAAGGCTGGATGGTTGGGTGGGTTTGTGAAATTAAATTAAAAAAAAAAAAAAAAAAAAAAAGTAGAAGGCTTGTTGCATTTTCTTTGTATTACTATGCAAACTTTCATTTTCCAATAAAATTTCAAATTTTTCCTTTTTGAGTTGTCAACTATATTTAATGTTCTAATTATACTGTTAAACACAATGTGATCAATCGGTGAATTTCATTGTGGCTTCGTGGTTTCATTGTTGTTCATCTGCTTTGAAATTTTGCATTTTTAAAATCCATATGGTTCCGGTTCTGGTTGTGGCAGGCTGGGGGAGTGTTGCCGGCGTAAAACTAGTGTAACCCCACAGGCAAGTCACAAGTCTTGCCGCCTGCCTCCTTCTTCCTATCTTGTGTTTCTTGGGTTGTTTTTTCATTAATTTTGATAAGTTTATGGTTTTAAGTTAAGATTTGTTGTTTTACTTTATTGATTCGTTTGTTTTGCAGATTGTTAATTAATAGATCTGGTTTCTTTACATTAATGTATTTCATCCACTGATGATTTTTTTTTAAATCTTATTGGTCATTGGTGTTTCAGTGATCTTGTATCTGTTGCTTGGCTTCTACTATGCTTAATAGATCATCTTTATTATATATATATATATATATATATATATATATATATATTAATTTCCAAAAGAAAATGCTGATGATACAGAAAAAAATATAAGTTTTTTAAGCTGAATTTGTTTGTAAAAATGTATTAGTTAAAAAAAAAAAATAAAGATTTTACATTTGATTTGATTTTATAACATTTAATTCTCTGCCATACATAAAAACTATATTTCTAAAATTTTATCTTTTCTAAAATATTTTTTTCAAATTTTTAAAGCACTTATTTGTTTATTATATTTTTTTGCAATTCTAAATAAAACAATTTTAATAATTCAATATTTTTTTTCTTTTAGAAAATTATGACACAACTGACTTAAATTACAATAAATCTTAAATTAAAATTTTAGGTTAACATTTGAGCATTCTAAAAGTTTTAAAAAGATCTCAATATATAATCCATTAATTATATGAATGAAATTCAATAAAATCTTCCATAGCAAATTTTCCATTAGAAAACTTTCTTTGAAATTTAAATTAATTTATTTTGTGAAAAGGTATTTTCGTTTTACACAAAACGCTTTAAAAATATACCTTTATCAGGGCCCGAAATTTCAACTCAGATCACACTCGCCGAAACAACAGTTTCACTCGCCACAAAATAGACTTTTCATTTTTTTCATTTTTTTTTTTTTTTTTTTTTTTTTAGTACCCCATCATACTATAGGTATGGGGAACTTAGGTAATCGTGAAAATTTTAGTTCCCCATTATACTATAGGTATGAGGAACTTAGGTAATCGTGAAAATTTTCGACCTCGGTTTTTTTACTTTTTTACACGTTTTCAGGTGTGAGGAATCCGAAATGACAAAAATTGTATGGTGTCTGTCTGTAGGGTGTCTGTTCGTGTGTTATTGTGTTAATGTGTTAGTCCGTTAGTTTGTTAGACTGTGTACACGATATCTCAAGAACAAATTGTCGCAGAGAGATCAGATCAGTTTTAAAATATTACTTTCGACACTGGCAAGAACCCTATTCATTTGCAATATTCGAATTTAAAAACTTCGTAAGTTATTAGAAATTTACGATTTTCTTAACATGAGAAAATAGCACAAAAATTCACTTAAACGTGCATTAAATGGAAACCTTTGTAAAAATGTAAAACCAGATTTAAAATATCAGTTTTGATGCCTGTATGAACATCAGTAACTATAAATATGCTACTTTGAAAATTTTGCAAGTTATTGGAAATATACGAATTTCTTAACATGGCAGTTTAGGGCAAAATTTCACATAAACGTCAATTTTGAGAGATATTTTCATCGTAAAGATGTCAGACTACTTTTGAAATATTATGTTGGACACTGTAATGAATATTAATCACTATGAATTTTCTAATATAAAAATTTCGTAAGTTATTGGAAATTTACGAATTTCTTAACATGGCAGAATAAAGCAAAATTTCACATAAACGTCAATCTTGAGGGATATTTTCATCGTAAAAATGTCAAACCACTTTCGAAATATTATTTAGGATACTGGCATGAATATCATAGACTATGATTTTTCCAATTTAAAAAATTCGTAAGTTATTTGGAATTTACGATTTACTTAACATGTCAGAATAAGGCAAAATTGAGCATAAACTTCCATTTTGAGGATCATAAATACATTAGACAAATTCAAAATTACATTTATGTTATTTAGTTGAGCATGGTTGAATACAAATATTCTAATAGGAAAATTTCGTAAATTATTCGTAATTTACGATTTTATCAATATAGCGAAATTGTAAATTTTTCATATAAATATGAATTTTGAGGATATTTGCATTGGAAATAGTAGCATGGAAACTAAGCAACGGTATTGACCCTTATAAAATAAATTAATAGATTAGAATAAGATAAATATATCAAAGTGAACGGTGGATAGCCTATTAGGCGGGGATTTTGTTCTGTCACCGTATCAAGCTTTGGTCAAATTCATTTTTTTTAACATGATTATAATATGTCTCGCACTAGAAATTTATGAGAACATAAATATGGTGGGGAACTGAGCTGAGTCCACCTATACCAACTAGTTTTTACGCATTTTGGGTTTTTTTGCTTTTTCTAACTATTTGGATGACTTTTACAAATATGCCTAAAATTATATATATTAAAAGTGTGTCGCATATCATCATGCCTTATAATCATCTATAATTAAAAATCATTATAATGTATTGTGTTTGAGATTTGAAAAAGATTAAAATATCTAATATAACATAAATGCAAAGAGTCATTAAAGAAAAAAAAAAAAAAAAAAAAAAAAAAAAACTCTTTGTCAAACAATATCCTGTGAAAATCTTTTTATTCTGAATGATTAAGCTTCCTTATTTACCTCTTTATTTATTTAACTTTTTGCATCAGAAATGTCTTTTTCGTCCATTTTATTCTTGTAATAGACGGAATGTCGATGTGCATAACTTGTTCATTGTTGTCATTTTTAAATAGCAATTTCGGAAAACTTTTTCGATAAAATCGTTGCTTACAAATCATTATAAGCGTAAATTATTGGCGTTTCAGTAAAAAACTGGAAAATATGAACAGTTTTTTGATCATTATTCAACAAAATAAACATAGGCAGTATCTTTAAAAGGGCTCGGGCTCATGACAATATTGCATAGGCAAACTTTCGCATATCTCTTCTCCGGGATAGTGGGCGACGAGCAAAAAGGCTCTCTGCTCATCTGTTCTCACTCTTCTTGGAGAAATAACACTAGTAGGAGAAACGAAACAACCGAAGAAATCAAAACATTTATCTAAGCATTTTTTCTTTCCCAGGCTGGGGCGATCTCGGGCCGCGCATACACAAACTCGGCTCTCCGAGAAACTAAAAAAAAAAAAAAAAAAAAAAAAAAAAAAAAAAGACGTTAAATGTGAGGTTATAAGATGGCAAGATTTTGCCATGTTTAAATCTGTACAAAGAATGTTTTCTGTCACCGTATCATGTAAGAATTCTATCTATAACTTGACCAAATTTTTACACGCCACAGTAAAAATTCCATTCGCCAATGGCGAGCTGGCGAGCGGAAATTTCGCGCCCTGCCTTTATGATATATAAAAAAGTTGAAGGCGAAGTTAACCTCTTACATAAAGCAGATATTTCATGCGATTTTTTTTCTCTGACAGGAATCATAATTTATAGCACCTAATAGATTTTCAAAAAAGTTTGCCTAAACTTTACCCAGAATAAGACGTTTTGAATATCCTTGTGATATTTTGAAGGGTCTGTAAAATATAAACGTTTTTAATAATTTATTATTATTATTATTTTGTTATTTATCGGAATTAAACAATAATTAACATAAAATTTATTTAATCACGCTGCATCTTTTAAAATGTTTGAGAAAGGGAAATTTTGAGATGTTGAAATACAGAAAATGTAATTTTACGTTCATTTTTATAATTACACGTGATATATATTTAAAATTAATTATTGTAAATCAAATAATAAATGAAAGATAAAAATTTCAGTTGCCTATGTTTGTAAAGTATTTATTACAAAATAAATAACTCTGCTCAGTATGAAAATTACCCCCAATATCACTTTTGCAAATTCATATGTAAAATGACCTCCTGAATCCGAATTTGATACCCGTTTTGCCCTATCACACATAGTTGTTTAGGGACAGCCCCCTATTTTTTTTTTTTTCATTTTCCGGTAATTTTATGGCTATAAATTTTATTTTTAGGGGGAGGATTATTTTAACTGTTAAATATCTTCTGAGGGGCTACAGAGTTCGAAAATTCTATAACATGAACATTTGCGGCAAGGGGAAAAATTAAAATTTAGGGGGATGGGATGCCACTGAAATTATGTATTACATTTCTTATATTATTTTAATCTATTATTAATGTTATTTTTTAAACATTACATATATGTATATATATTGTTTTGTTTTTAAATGTTAAATTAATTCTTTTTCATTCTCCAAATCAAATTCATGGTCATAAAATTAACGAACAGTGATAAAAATTGAGTGAGGGGGTGGTATCCTGAGAAAACGGTGGGTGACTGGGCAAAATGGTTGACATATTCAGATGCAGGGGGTCATTTTACATAAGATTCAGCAAAAATAATATCAGTTTTTTTTTTTTTTTTTTTTTTTTTTTTTGCAGCGCAGCGTAATTAAATATTCTTTTTGATTTAATTTTATGGCAACCAATTCATTGCTACATTATAATAAATCTTTAACTGTAAAAATAATAATAATAAATAAATAAATAAATAAATAAATCTGTAAAAAGTAAAGATTTCTGTAAAAAAAGCAAATTTTCTACTTAAAATTTACATTTTCAAACACTACATACATTTACATTAAAACTACATCTCAGTGTATTAAAAGAAACATTTTTCTGTAACCAGACAAATTCTGTAACCATTGACATAAATTTCATTTGGTGGTTACTTTTTTCTCTTTTACATACAGAAAGTTTGTATCAAAGCCAGATTGAGAGTCAATCCTTAGGGGCAAAACATAGTACACATTTCGCATCTGTGGCTGAATGGTAATATCGCACAATAAGGCATGCTGACGTAACTGAAAAAAATTATTTATATCGAGGATATTTACGAAAAGAAAAAAGAAAAAGGAAGACAGAAAGAAAGAAAAAATGTATGTATAAATAATCTCTGTATTGTTATGTTACAAATAAGTTTTGTCAACTTCCTTAATATATATATAGTGCTACCAAAAAATTTCTCTAATATAACAGGATATGTGTGTACATATATATATTTCACAATGCACATATCTTTATTTACGAGAATTCATGTATCTTACTATCTATTGTTATTTATTATTACATATCATTATATATTTTTTCACCTTTTTATATATTTTATTTTTATATATTTTTTATATTTTTTATATTTTTTATATATTTCACCTTTTTTATATATTACTATATGGTTATCTACTTACTTTAAGCTCCCTCGATAGCTTCAGGGTTCCCTGGCCTTCCCTCTTTTTTTCTTTTTCTTTATCCCTTTCTTTTTTGATTCTCCTATTTTTCTTGCATATTCTGATTAGTGTTAATTGCTTTTTTCACACACTTGTGCAGTTACTTTTTCATGATTTTTATACGGCCGTTTTTCAATTCGTTTCCTCCACATTCTAAAGTGCGGTGATTATTTACCATCAGTAAAACAGTTCCTCATTACTACATTGGGCAAACACGTCGCACTCTTAAAGCAAGAATTACTGAACACATTCGTAATGTTAAAGAGAAAAAAAGTTCAATTCTAGTAGACTTTCTTTACGAGCACCCTGAAGCTATTCCTCTGTGGACCCAGTCCGAAGTTATTTCAGCCCCTCGCGACTTTCAAGACCTGCTAATGACAGAAGCAGTGAATATTATCAAGTACAATAAAGTTATTAACTCCAAGGATGCTGCATCACTTCATAAAATATGGCACATGTTGTGCTCATAGAGGGAAAAAATACTAAAAATGATATTGAAATGAAAATTTTTTTATTGTAACCGTAACTTTAAACCGTTTGAACTTCTCTTTTTAATATATTGCTGGTTCTATGTAACGCAATTACACCTGATGATGCTATTGTTATAATGGCGAAAAGCTTTGTGTCATTTTAATAAAAATAGTTTATCTACGTGTTTTTTAAAGTAGTTTGTTACTTTTTATATAATAAAACTTTAGCTAAAAGAGTATGTGTAACATTTAGAAATTCTCAAAATTTCAAACTGATCACACTATATTACAGAAGAAGGTTAATTCTAAATAGAAAAAAAAAATAATTGCGGTAAAACAATAATAATAATAAATAAATAAAAAAAAAAAAAAAAAAAAAAAAAAAAAATCCGTTTATACTAATCATTTAAAAAAAAAAAATCTCTATATAAAAGCGGCAAATGGAAATTTCGCTTGGAAAAAAAAAAAGGAAGTCTATTTGATGAAAGAAAAATATTTCCTATGAAGAAATCGTGCTTTAACGTACGAATACCGGATTTTCATAACATCAGTTCAATAACAATATTTTCCTATCACTTTTCACAGTCCTATTGAATATAAAATGTGGAAATTTTCACGATTTGAATTAATGAAAATAAATTATCGTGAAAATTTAATACTGTTTATTTTTTTTTCTTTTTGAAATTTTATGAAATATTTATGCTAAAAAATAGTCTGGGATTTCACTAACACGACTTTCTCTTAACCTCCATTTCAATATTATAAAGGTAGATTGTGTATATTAAGTCTTAAGATGAATAACGTTAGATAATAAAAATCAATGTAATTTAAAAAATAGGTTTATGAACAGTTATATTTTTTTATGAGGGGGAAACAGCCCCTCCATCCTCCATCCCCCATTCAACTATAATGCCTACAGTTAATAAAACAAAAATCAAGGCTATTGTTAATTTGCCTTCAAACTTGCCAATCTTGATCAAATTTTTAAGTGGCAACCTAACACAACTTCAAGTTAACAAATTTGAATTACCTGCTGTTATTCTTTTTTAAGTTATGCTAATAACAGATATTCATAGAGAAAAGCAGTTAAAAATTGGGCTTTCGTAATCAGGGAACCTCAGAACGTGAGATTTTATTTAAAAAAAAAAAAAACAGCTAAAAACCGAATTAAAAAAAAAATACTTCGTTTACAATATGGGTATTAAAAATTAATTATTCTTTTTGAACAGTGTTCGTCGACATAGTAAAATGTAGCAAAGCACTTCCATCAAATACATTCAATAGAAAGGAACATTTAGCATAATTTAGGTAGCTCTATCAACTGTCTGCAAACTATATACACAGACTGCCGTGTACGAACCGAACCGTATTTTGCTTCTCCGCCAAGTATTAAAAATGAATCACCTAACAGTGTAAAATCGCCAAATATGCTTAATTTTGATAATTTTTTGTGGTCGCAGTAATTCATTTCAGCCGATAATTTTTTCACTTTCTGCTGTTTTATGAAGAGTAGAATCACATATATATATATTTTTTCAATATGTTTTGAAGATGACACCTATTGAATGACTCCTTGTAAGTAGTTTGTGTAACCTTCTAAACGAATGATGAATGATTTCCATTCCACAATGTATACAATAAATGCTTTTATGTATATATAAAATAATCATTCCATTTTCTTTAGGGCAATTTATAGATGTTACATTGTACTTATCAGAAATTTCCCCATAGGCATGTATTTGAATTATCTTGAGTGTCCTTGAACACAAACCATTTGCTTGCTCTCAACAAAAAGTTTAGTGTAGCATCATTGCATATTACAGAATTTAAAGGGCAGAGTTTAGAATTTCTATTACAATTTGTTCTTGAGATATGCTGATAACGTACACACACAGAGACCAACCGCTAAAAAAGTGTTTTTAAGATTCAGGAGATCCTAGAACGTGTAAATATAATATAACAAAAATTCAATTTTGAAAATTTGGCCCCAAACAATACTTTCTATAATATATATATATGCTTAAGAGGAAGCAATAAGTAAATAAAATGCTTTGTGTTTTTCTGCAAATTTTTACAACATTTTATAATAAAAAAATTATTTTACATATGGGTTTAATTTAGGACATTCATTTAATTACGACTGTCTAATAATAATCTTTTTTACTTTTAAGCGCATCACCTATGGTCGTTGGATTCTACAGTCGATGCTGGGGAACATGAAAAGCCGGGTTTGAATTCAAATCCAGCTCTTTGGAATTTTTCGTAATTTTCTACAAAAAGTACGTAAGTTTGATTTAGGATCTCTCAGGAAAAAATCTCACAAAGAACACCCCAACCAAGTCTACACAGTAAAAATGAAAAGAAAAAAAAAAAAAGACGATTTTTGTTTTCTAAAACTACAAAAATTTACTGTAAAAAACATCTCAATCAGCCAAGGAAGAATTTTTTTTTTCAGGTAACTAGATAAAATATCTATTAGTACAGATTTTATCTGGCGGTTGCATAATTATTATATTCTGCATATGGAAAACTTGGAATAAAAACAGGATTGCGAAATATTAAATAATAGTAAACAACATGATTCAGTGGCTTAAATGCGCCTATTATGCGGTGGGATTCATTTGTCGATGCTGGACAAAGAGGATAATTTTTCATTGTTAGAGTTTCGTATTTCAAAACACATGACACTTGCGTTGTCAGTTGTTATATACCTTGATACGAACGGCATGCACACTCATATATACAGCGTGAGTTTGACATAATCTGCCAAACGAAAGGAGGTGATAGAACGGACAATGGAGAGCATAAAACACCGTAGAAACCCTGTCCTATCTCTAACCGTTTCCGAGTTGTGATAGAAGAAAAATCTGTCTTTTTTCATCCCGTCTGAAAAAAACCAAATTTGTGAGCGTTATGAAAGACTTACACGCAAAATGAGCACTATTTGTAAAGAGCAAAAAAAGTCCTATCGGGTGACACCATTTACATCAGGATACCTTAATTTTACGGCGAACTACAAGCGCCAAAACATTGGCGAAATTTAAAATCGTATTGTCACCAAATTCTTTAACCGACAATTCTGCAAACACCGTTCAAGCTAAAATCGGTCAAATTTACCAAAAACTTCTCCATTCCACAAGCTTTAGAACGAGCCCACAATAAACCACATCGGTGTTCTAGTTCAGGAGAAATTTAGCCTTTTGTTTGAAATGCATCACTGAAAACGGTTTTTGTCAAAATTCGGCAAACGAAACGATGGTGAGTAAATAGAACGTATGCAAATTCGTGACTGTCTGCATATGGACTCTTAGTGATATGCAGATGTATTCCAAACTTCCTGCGCGCGCATCCCACTCGTGTGTACTAAAGGCGATTCAATCTATAACAGCTGATTAGATCATCAGCTTCTTTTACGTTTTATGCTGCTTATTGCTTTAGCATTTTCTGCACTTTGTCTGAGCTCGGCCGATTCTTTTCACGCTGCTCTCACGTCTACTTGCTCTCTCTCTTAGTTCATACTTAGTATGTTTTCCTACATTGGTACGAATTAACCAAGTTGGTTCTTATTCCGTAGCACTTTTTTTCTTCTACTTTTGTAAATTAATATTGAAATTTTATCCCTTTTTGTTTAACCTTTGAATTTTATTTTCAATTGAAGTCATCTCAGGGGTCAAATTGTCATACTTTCTAACCTTTAAACAGATATGCTTAGTTTTACAAGTGAAGACTACGCGGATATGCATTTTATGTATGGATTTTTAAATGGTAACTCTCGGAGAGCCGAAGAAGAGTACCGTCTACGTTATCCACATCGTCGTGCGCCCAACCGTGATGTATTTGCCGCAATTCACCGAAGGCTTAGGGAGAGTGGGTCTGTCGGTAGGGTGTACGAAAGGGGCCATGGTCGCCGCTCCGCCACCGCTGAGGAGTCCGTACTCGACAGAGTGGTGGAAAATCCCAATATGAGTTCACGTATACTTGCGAGAGAATGTGGAATCTCCTAAAGTAAAGTAATGAATGTTTTGCGCAAAAACCAGTATCATCCATACTACTTCACACCTGTATAAGAATTACGCCGCTCAGATTTTCAAAAGAGGGTAACATTCTGCCGCTGGCTGTTAGAGCGAGATATTGAGGAACACCATTTCCTTAGAAAGATACTGTGGACAGATGAGTCAATTTTCACTTGGAATGACATGTTAAATTTACACAACTGGCATCATAATGCTCAACAAAATCCATTTGTAACACGAAACTCATCGTTCCAGACGCGATTCAGCTTAAATGTTTGGCTTGGAGTGGTTGGCGGTCGCTTGATATGTCCACATGTGTTCCAAGGTCATCTGAGAAGCAATACATATTTGGAGTTTCTGGAACGTCATCTTTCAGGATTACTTGATGTCATTCCTGTACCGCAACGAGCGGAAATCATTTCCAACACAGTGGGGCCCCTGCCAATTCTTCACTGGCGTTCGGGACTTCTTGAATCAGCAGTACCCGCGATGGATTGGTCGTAATGGACCAATTACTTGGCCTCCTAGATCTCCAGATCTCACTCCATTGGACTTCTATGTTTGGGGTTTCCTGAAGCAAGAAGTTTACCGCACAGAAGTTGCCAGTTTGCAAGACTTAAGCAGCCGGTTGGAAGTTGCAATAATAAAACTGAGGGATGATCTTTCGCTAAGAGCTACTGTGGTTTCCGTTCGTAAGCGGGGAAGGGCATGCATCAGGTGTGGGGGTGACCAATTTCAGCAGCGGCACTAAATTTCACACATCCTTTCGAAAGCGTATGTGCTTTAATCATAAACGTGAGATACCTCTTTTTTTTTTTTTTTTTTTTTTTTTGCACATTCCTTTGTGAAAGGCATGAGTACGTCATTGTTTTTTGCTTCTTTTTGCATATTCTTTTGTAAAATACGTGAGATGCATCATTTTTTTTTTTTTGATATTCCTTTGTAAAAGACGTGAGAAGCGTCATACTTCTTTTATTTCCACTCCATTGTGTTTGTAAAATTAATACAACTGCTACTTTTCTTGTTTGTCTTTTAAACTTCCTTTTTTGCATCTGACAAAACAGAGGGCTGAAGGCGGACATTAAATCAGGAACGACCATGGCCCCCTTAGGTCTCCTTCTCGACGAACGTTGAGTTCAGTGATGAATGTATTTCAAACAAAAGGCTAAATTTCTCCTGAACTAGAATACCGATATGGTTTATTGTGGGCTCATTCTAAAGCTTGTTGAATGGAATAGGTTTTGGTAAATTTTACCGATTGTAGCTTGAACGGTGTTTGCAGAATTGCCGGTTAAATAATTTGGTTACAACTCGATTTTAAACTTCGAACATGTTTCAGAGCTTGTAGCTCGCCGTCAAACTATGGTATCCTAATGTAAACGGTGTCCCCCGATAGGATTTTTTCTGCTCTTTCCAAATATGTGCTTATTTTGCGTGTCTTTCAGTAAGCTCATAAATTTGGGTTTTTTAAGACGGGATGGAAAAAGACAATTTTTTCTTCTATCTACCATAACTCGGAAACTGTTAGAGATAGGACAGGGTTTCTATGGTGTTTTATGCTCCCCATGGGTTGTTCTGTCACCTCCTTTCGTTTGGTAGATTATGTCAAACTCACCCTGTATATATATATATACATAAATTGTAATTACCATTATAAAAAAAAAAAAAACATAGCGAAGAATTTGATAGATTTTTTTATATTTTTTATAAAAAAGTTTAATTACAATAAAACTTAAATTCACATACTAAATGTAAGATTTAAATATTATGAGATTTCTATGTCTATTACATCTTAAGGTACATTTAATCAATCATTCAAAAATACTTCAATATTTAAATTAATTAGAAAACTTTCAGTAAAGTTCAAATTAGTTTATTTTGTTAAAAGAACATTTATTTAGATTATAAAAAAAAAAATCTTATGCTTTTTTTTTTTTTTTACGTGTGAAAGAGTTGAAGGCGAAATTTCTTTTTTGGAACAACTTGCATAGAAATGTATTTCACTTAGTAAATATTATATTATATATCATTAAAAAGTCGGGATTTAAATCAAGAATATTTTAAGAAAGGTTTTCCTTAACAAAAATTATCTTCTTATAATTTTAAACAGTTCTGTTAAATATATTTTTTCTCCTGAATATTTTTTATTGTTTCAACGGGTTCAAATAAAACAAATTGGAACTAACATTACATTAATTTTTATAACATTAAAATGTTTATAAATGTTCTTCCAACTTTTTTAATTTGAAGTATTTAAAAATTTTTTATGAAAGATTTTATAATGGCATACTAATGTTTATATTTAAAATGGAAATATTGGTAACCCAATAAAAAGTAATATGTTTTAAGTATTTTCAATTGTGTTTGTTAAAGATATTTATTACTAAATGGAATTACTTTCTAATTAATTAATTTTACTTACTTATTTTTATGGCTTTAAATGCACTGCCATATTTTAAGAATTGTTTTTCTGATTTCTAATGTCATACTCTTGCTCATAAAATTTCGTAGCATTTTTTTTTTTTTTTTTTTTTTTTTTTTTACAGTTCTGAATAAGTTATAAACAGATCAGTAGAAGATTCTTTATTACTAGTGGAACTTCTGATCAAGAGCCTAAATGTCCTATTTGCCTCATTTATTACTCAGCAGATCAGTTTTATTTATTCCATATTATTTAAAATAATCATTTATACACATATACGCAGTCATATATAGGTATTTATTTGTTAATTTATGCATTTATTTATAACCACACACACACACATATATATGATTAACTCACTGCATAACTACGCACATTACTGAGGGGGCTTCCGCCCCGCACACACACACACAACTTCCCGCTGTGTCAATTTATCCATATCTATGTGTATCCATGTGTACATATATATTTTTGTAACTCATTGCCCTGTGTTAATTCTTTATAGCTCATAAATATTTGTACAAAATTAATGCTAAATGATTGCATAACATACATCAGAATCATTTTGTGTAGCCCTGTAAACTATTTACCATTTCTTTGCCTATCATTTTCTAATAAAATATATTTATAACATTGTTATATGTTACAATGCTCATAATATATGTTACTATTATATGCTGAATGTATTGTAACCATTTTAAAACGCACCTACAAGAAATACCATGTATAGACCGTAATGGTACGATTTTTTTTTTTTTTTTTTTTTTTTTTTTTGTTTGTCCATGTACATGAGATACAAAACTTATATACAGCAATAAAAACTATATAACTAATTCTTTGTAACTCATTAATATTTGAACCGTGTTTGATATAATTTGTATAATTACAGAATATGAACGGAATTCATTCGCGTGGTTCTGTAAATGAATTGTTTAGTCTATGCATTCGTTTTTCCTGGAGAAAAATGCTTTTATGTTTCTTAATGATGCATATTAATTCTATTATGTGAATGCAGTATAAGCTCTTTAAAATGTGCTTAAACAAATGTCTGTCCATAGGCTTTAATGTTACAAAATCCATTTTTGTGTTCCTTTAAACGAGTCATAAACATTACATACGCGAGTAAATACTATACAACAACTTCTTTGTATCTCTTGAATAATTTTATAAAATTTGATATAATTTGATGATTACGTAGAATTGTCGGAACACTTTTGTGTGGTCCTGAAGTTCTTTTATTAAGTGTAAGTACAAATTTTTTTTTCTACAGAAAACATGATAAGCATTAATTTGTTATGTCCCTTTGCATGAACCATAAGCAATATATACACAAAAAAGTATAAATTTTTTCGGTATAGTGCGAAAACATGCGTAATAATTTGCAAACCTATTGACTGACTTTTGCAGCTACTAATATGGTACAGATAATTTCTATTCATATGTCAGAGTAATGATAAGGAAAATTTAAGTGTGCCATTGTATACGAACCATAAACAGTGTATGCATGAAAATCTGCGGAGCTAATTTCATGTAGTTCACGAATATGTGTATGAATCTGAAAGTCAATCAGGTGATTTTTGCGACCGCCATCGCGGTACATACTGCAACAAACACACAAACACACATAACACGAATTCGTTTTCAGTTTCCCCATGAAGGGAATTTGGGAATTTTAAAAGATTGAAACGCATTTTAACACACGATTAATCAATGATTTCAAAAAATTACAATATCCAATTTAAAAAAAAAACTTTCTTTACAATTGGAATTAATTTTCTTTGTGTAGGAAAGAAAAAAAAAAAAAAAGTCAAACATTTTTAAAGTATGCTTTTTCTAAAGATAAAATAGTTGAAATTGAAGTTTTTTTTTTTTTTTTTTTTAAATCTTACAAGAAGGGAATATTTTATACATTAAAGAAATGTATTACTAAAAAAATCGTGATTTAAATCACAGATACAGGAGTTTTGTATACACTTTATCCACTGATAAAAATTTCTTCTCATTTTTTACTGTTCTGTTGAATGTAATATTTTTCTGTAAAGTATTTTTATTATTTTATCGGATTAAAATCATAATAATTAAATTTAACCGAGATAAATATTTCATGATATTAGACTATTTTAAATAAATGAAAAATTGATGTTTTAAAGAAAGGATAATAAACTGTCAGAACTGCATGTGCCTAGAAAGAAACAAGATGGAAAAAGTCAAATAATGCAGAAATATACACAAGAAAAATAGTAAAAAAAATGCTGCAGGAATGTATTATTTGGGAGTAAGAAAGCGTCATCATTCAACGTCAAAACTCATCGAAAAAAAAAAGAATGTGCTTTATCTTATAGCAGTCGCAAGGTAGACTAATAAATTAGCATAAATCAGAAAATATAAAATCAGAAGCTTAATTAATATTCATACTGAGTTATAGTAGTAAGAAGTAATACTTTAACCCTTATCGTTCGTATGTCCCTTGCTTCTGAGGGGGAATGGTGTTCCTCTGCAAATGAAATGTTATTATTCTAAAACGTGTAACTATAGGTTTCCTTTCGGCTACCAGAAAATTTTAACAGAAAGATTTATTTTATTTAATGATGAGTAAAATAAAACAAATTATTACAATTTTTCGGTAGCCAAAAGGTAGTAAGTTGGAAACTATACGTGTGACGTTTTAAAGGAACGCCAAAAGGTGTGTCTTACTGTTCAAATTAGGAAAATATGCCGAACACAAAGGGTTAAAATATATTGTTCCACAAAGAATTATGGAATATTGGTTTTATCATTGGCTATTCATTTAGTTATAAATGAAGTTTAATTCCAGTGTGCATCCGCAAAAGAGTTGCTATCGAAACATACTACCAGCCGCACATAGATGCATCAAAGCTTATTATTTGGGAATCCATTGACAGGGATGGTAGCTTCCTTAAATTATAACGGATTATTGTCATATTTTAAAAAAAAAATTACATCAAATGTTGATAATATAAAAAATGCTGCTTTTGACTTTATACAAATATTTAATACAAAATAAATAAATACATAAAAATACATACAAGTAAATAAATATTCAAAGATAATTATAAATAAATAACTAAATGGATAAATATTCTGCATTTGAATTTATTTATAACATTCAATTTATTGCCGCAGTCCAGTAAAAAAATTTGAAAAAAAAAAAAGTTAAAGTACAATAAAACGTACGTCGCCAAACTAAGTGGACCATTTGGGAATTCTTAAAGTTTGAAACACCTGATAATACAGAATTAATCAAATATTTGTGAGGATTCGAATATTTAATTAGAAAACTTACAATAAAGTTTAAATTAGCTTTCTTTCTGAAAAGAGCTTTTCTTTTTTCATCAGACAGTTCAAAGGTATGCGTTTTCTACACAAGAGTTAAAATCCAAATTTCTTTTTTTCAAAAATTTTTCGTGATGAGAATATTTTATTTAACAAAAAAAAAAAAAAAAAAAAAAAAAAATATTTTTATTGAATAAGTCATCATTTAGAGCAAACGTACTGTATTTTCCAGAACAATTGCAGGTCCGGTTTTATATTTTGATTTTATATTTTGCCAATAGTTATTTAAAATTTTAACGATATATCTGTGATTGATGCTCATGTATATTTTTATAGATATTTGTTACGTTTCAGTTTTAAAATGACACATTGGTAATTCAATAAAGAAAAAAATGTTACATATTCTCACTAATTTTTATTATTGAAAATATATATATATATATATATATATATATATTATTTTTGGGGCATTTATTTTACTTTCAAGCATGTATTCTTACTTGAAAAAATTTATTTTTTATAAAACTATAAAATTTATCTAAGAACTGTTTCTCTACTTTATACTGTAATTCTAATTAAATTCTCCTGAATAATTCAATAGAATACTTTATAATTACTATAAAAATTTCAGTCCAACATAAAAGACAATAAAGCATAAATTGACGAACTAAGTACAACATTTGGGGATTCTTTCTATCATCTTAATACAGACTTAATCAAATATTCGAAAGGATTTCAATATCTAATTAAAAGACTTTCTATAAAGTTTAAATTAGTTTGCTTTGTGAAAAGAACTTTTATTTTTATATCAAAACTTTAAAAGTATGCTTTTTCAGCATGAAAGAGTTGAATGAAAAGTTTTTTTTTTTTTTTTTTTTTTTTTTTTTTTCTTTTTTAACCGCAAAATTTTACTTACATGGAGATTTTATATTATTTAATATGAGTCGTTTACTTGTGGTGTGTGTGAGTTAAAATACGGAAACTGGATTTTCATGAACGTTTGCCCGGTGATAAAAAATCCTTGTACTTTTTGAGAACCCAGGGAAAAATAGAATGTCCATATTATTTATTTACACATTCTTATTAATTTAACAAATTAAAATATATCGATAATATATAAGCATTATTATTTTGGACTGCATTAACGTTGCTTAAAAATTTAGATGTTTGAAACACGAATAATAGGTTATTATCTAAGTTTGAAAGTGATTTTTTTTTTCTTTTGGTTGTTGTTGTTGTTGTTGTTGTTGTCGGGAATGACAAAATGCAGAAGTGATAAAAATATAAATAAAATAATAACAAAAAAGGGAGATAAAAACTAAATATTGCCAAAAGCGTGGATCCCAGCCTTGGCAATGTCTATGGCTCTTTCTGAGTATAAAACGTCCATGTTGCAGTCATATCTATCTTGAAGAGGCCACCAGCAATGGAAGGGAAGCTAAAAAGGTGTTTGGTATCCAGTTGCGTGCCTGGGCAGTGCCTGCATTCCACATATGTCCTGGAACCATCGGGCAGGATCTTCATGGCCTTAAAGTTCTTTGTCCTTAGTCTTGTTATTGTTATTTCTCGGCCGTAATTTAATTCTGGCAGCGAGAATTCTTTCTTTGGTTTTGAGCAGAGCTTCGGTTTTGCGACTGCGTTTGCATCAAAAACCGTAGTAGATACAGATACAGGCTCTAGTGTTCTGGCTTCATTAGCAAGGAAATCGGTCGTCTCATTCCCTTCGATATCAACATGGGCAGAAATCCACTGAAGGGTACATGATTTGCCCATAGCTCCAATGGAGAGCAGAAGATAGTTGATTTCTTGGGTGAGCCTTATTTTTTCTTCTTATTTCTTATTTATTTATTTATTTATTTATTTTTTAAGTAAATAGTGATCGTTTGATGAAAATTAGTCTTTTAAATATTTTTTTACAAACTGTAATTTAGATTGAAAAAATACGCATAAAAAAAATCGTACTTATATATATGAGCACATTAGGATGTATAAATAATACTTGTATTATTTTTTATTTAAACGAAAATTGGCGTATTTTATCTTATTATCATGAGACGCGGCAGAGAATCGAGTGACGCAAGCGGAAAGACAAAGGAACGCTGTGACACTCAGCGGAAATGCAATAGAAAACTGCGACACTCACATATATGGCTAATTTGAGATCAAAGAAAATCCATAAAGCCGACAATTATTATTTCAGAAACTATTTGATGTATGGTTCTGATTTTTTTTCAGACTAGTCTTTTAACGTCTGTCTCATTATACCTTGAAATTTCTATATTTCTACGTATAGTAAATTTTAATATTTAAAATGGCATATTTAAATTGGATTGGACAGTCTAAAACCGAATTTTTTTTTCCTCGAAAACGGCTCAGGTATTTTTTTTTTTTTTTTTTAATTGCTATATGATATTAAACGCTTTTATCTGAGGAGACTGACGTTTTCGGTTTTCTCTGTAAAACTCTTGTATATATATATATATATATATATATATATATATATATAATTCGATTTCAAATTGGAACTATATTACGCCGCGAAATAATACAAGTCGTACATATTTCTTCGGAAATTTGTCTGAAAAAGTTATGATGCATTTGTAAGGCTTTGACTTACGGTTAATTAACTCTTTCATGGTTACAGCAATACCTGAATGCAGCTAATGAATTATTCAGATTTTTATTTTTTTAATACGAAAAAAAAAATCACTGTTTCTTTTAAATATTTATTGTATTTATAGTATACATACTGAATCGAATGTCTACTTATATATTTTTTTGCTTTTTTGTTATGAAGGAAATATTTTAGATTTTAAAATTTCACATTTCTTCAGAAACTTGTTTAGATATATAGGAAAGTATTTTTTAATTATAGGTATTTTATTTCATAATTAATCATAATAAAATTGTGGTCTCATACCACTGATATTTTGTATTCATACGTTCCTTCAGACTTCAGCACGGGAAAATTTTCGATTCGAAGATCATTGTTTACAGGCCGAATAATTATTACTTTACGTACATGGTTATTAAATATTTAGTCCCATACGTAAGCAATATTATTTCAGTCATATGGAAATAGTTATTAAGGTTACTTATTATTATATTTAATAATAAAGGATTACCTTCATTTATATAAAAAAGTCTTGAACATGAATATATATACAGGATAAAGACTGTGTAGATTAAAAGCCGTAAATTTGTGAGTTGAATTATTCATATATCGTTTTGTGTTAGTTTTAGCTGTTAAATTTTAGGTGGAAATTTTTAATGTAAGGTAAAGACACCAGTCCTCGTCACCTTTAAAATCTACACCAGTGTTCGTCACCCTAAAAAAAAAACATGTTAAATTAACCGTTAATTAACATCTATAGATTTAAAACCACCGTCGCTAGATTTCCCACAACTGGAGAATCTAGTTCGAGCGGATTCAAATCTATAGATGTTAATTAAAGGTTATTTTAACATGTCTTTTTTGAGGGTGACGAACACTGGTGCCGTTACCGCATGGTCTACGAGATGTAAGATTCACCGAATGCCCTTCAAAATTCAGAATTTCTCTCTTTACTCAAAACAATAAAATGTGCATTAGAAACTAATTGTCTTTAAATTATTAAAATATAATAATATTTTATAAATTACCAAAAGGCTGGAATATTCATTTTCTGGTACTTATGTTTTTACCACATAACAGAGTGACTTATCGTTCTCATGCAGTTCATGCAAGATATATATTTTATTATTTATATTAATGTGTGTATAAATAGTACTTATATACTATAAAGTACTTTTATATAATAAAATAGTACTTTTGTACCATTCATATATGTAACACATGTATGGATGTTATAAAATTGATCCTCTTAAATATATTGTATTTTCTGACATATTTATGTTATGCTCTGTTAATACTATTGCACTATTTTTTTTTCCAGAAGAATGTCTGGTTACATATGTAGAGAGAGATAGATAAACAATAAAATTATAAAATAAAATTATATTAGTTAAAAGAAACTTACATGTATAATAAACTGTTTTGCATTGTAATGTAACATTTTTATATTATTTATTTATTTAAACACTTATTATTATTATTATTATTATTATTATTATTATTATTGAAAAATTAATCAATTATTATATATATATATATATATATATTTAACATGGCTCATATAGAAGGTGAATATAGAAGGTCTTATTGAAATTTCTCTGCGAAAAAGAAACGTGTATTCCACTTTATATACTAGTTGCATCATGAATTTTTATTTTTATTTTATTTTATTTTTATTTTTATTTATTAATTTTTTATTTATTTATTTTTTTGTATACTTACAAAAATATATCCCTATAACTGATTGTTTAGAGGAACGTTAAAATGAGTAAAAAAAAAAAAAAAAAATGTGTTTACTTTCTTACAAAAAATTAGAAAAACATGTATAATATACAACATATATTATATATATTGTCGATACTACTATCTTCTTTTTCTTCAAAATGAACAACATTATCTATTTTATCTTGGTAGCCACGAAATTTTAAGTTTAAATTTTTTTTTTTAATGAATTTTGGAGTTAATAACAGAAAAGATTAAAATTAAATTTTATTGATGAATTTTAATATTTGTGAAAAATATCCCACACAGCTGCTTACATCAATAAAACATCTATAAACACGTATAAAAGTTTAAAAATGATCTATTAAACGTCTGTAAATATGACACATATATCTATTAGCGCGACAAACGTTAATCTTTTTTTTTACATCCATGAAACGTCTGTTATATATCTGATAAATCTCTAAATCTCCAATTATTGGATTTGTTAGATCTAATAGATATTGAAAATATCGAAATCTTGTTTTGATCTAACAAGTTACATCTATTAGACATCGAAAAAGGCACGTCTAAATTCCGTCTATATTTAAACATCTAATAGGTATCTATAATTAGTACAGTATATGTAGGATTTTTAATGGAATTTTTTTTAGATATTTTGTACTTTTTATGGATTATTTGGATGCAATTTAGCTGTCTAATGGTTATCGGTGGCTTTATGGGATGTAAACTGATTTCTCACACTTTTAACATTTTGGAAATTTTTCATGTTGGTATATATTTTTTGTAAATATATACAAAAAACTTTCTTAATGTACTTATATGAAATATAATATATGATTATTTTATTGTGATATCCTTCGAAAGTTACAGCCCAATTTTTACAGAATTTAATTTTTTCTTCTCCATTGGGTGTCAGCGTGAAGAAGAGAGCATTATTGGAGAGGGGGGAGGACTCTGACCCTCCCCATAGCGCTTTAACTTAGAAAGTTGCAGTGCGATATGATTAAGAGCCTTTAAATTTGGTCTCGGTTCAGAGTTATATAAGATGTTACAAACATTACATTGTTAGAGGAGGAGGAAGTAGTCTTTCTTTGAAAATACTACACTCATACTTGCCAACCATCTCATTAATAACCGTACAATTGTTAACGCCCCCTGAAGAAACGCCCATTTTCTCACACCACTATATTTTTAGAGTTATTCTTTACAAATGCTGTTACGATTAAATAAGACTAAAATTACTTAAAAAAAATATTGGTGTGAAAAAAAAAGGCTGATACTATGAATTGTACGGTTCATAATAAGATGCTTGGCAAGTATGCATACTACTTGGCCTTATCGTTATTACGAGCTGAACCTTATGAAATTTCAAATTTTGACTCGATTTGATGTTGGCATAATGAATATCGCATCGTTAAAGGGGAGGGTCGGATACCTCTTGTTGTTTTATCTTCGAAATTTATACTTTGACATTTACGAAATTTAAATTTGTACTTTTTAGTGTTACATAACAAAGACTGTACCTTTCAAAAGGGGAGGGACTGATACTCCGTGTAGAATATTATCGTGGAATGAGTCAAAATTTTAAATTTGGACTTGGTTTGTTGTTACATAATGAAGACTGCGCTGTGTGAAAGGGAAGTAGATCTGGTCCCCCTTGATCGTGGATAGACAGATGCCGCCCATCCACCCTTAGTAGAATCTCGGATTGCTGTCAAAACGTTACAAACTTTTAAATTTGGACTTAATGGGGGTGTTGGCATTGCAGAGAATGCACCATTTGCAGGAGAATGTCTGTCCACCCCTTTCCAATGGTGTTACCTATTTTGGAAAAATATGGTCAGATCCTTATAAAAATTTATTTTATGCATCTCTAATTTAAAACTAACAAAATTTTAAAGTTTCATAAAATCCTTTGAAGATTTCAGAAATTGTGTTTAATTTTGTTTATCTAAACAATGTGCTATGTAGTGAATGAAGTTTATTAGAAATTCATTGAAGACATTTTTTACGAAAATTTTTACACATACATTATTTTTTTAATATTTGATTTTAATGTTCTGCTCTGTTCTTGAATTATTTCTGAAATTGAGTATTGAGTTGATTATTGAGTTTAAAATGTGATTATGATTCATATTTGTTAAAATTGATCGTCATTTTAAAAATGTACAGTCGGGGTAAAAAAAAAAAACGCAGCACTCGACGTAACTTTGTTGCTAATAGATGTAGAAAAATGTAATAGGTATCATTCGACTGGGGATTGTGAGTAGTTTCAGAAAATGAACTGAAATTTTGAATTGGGTGTCGTCTACATATTAAAACACGCACCAACTTTGATTTTTTCAATGTTAATGTCCCATTTTTATTTTATATTTGAATTCCTGGGATCGCGACAACGCGAAAAAGTATATTGGTTGTACAGTTGGTTCTCCGTTTAACGTCTTTCAAGGGACCGTAAAAAATCGTCGTTAAGTAGAAAAAGTCCTTAAAGAGAATATGTGAAAATATTATATGCATAGCATTTTCCTTCACACTTTACAGGCTTAGGACTGTCAATATATTTCTCTATATATTGGCGTGTTTAAAAATGTTATTAATATATATATATATACATATATATTTTAACAATTACTGTACTTTATTTCCAAAAATTACATTTTAAATTACATTAAAAATGGGTAAAAAAAATACAATCAATTAACCTTTAAAAAAATCCAAATGTGTTTATTGCTACAACTCTGGCCTGGCTTTCATTGTTCTTTTTTCAAGATTGTCTAAAATGTTAAATGTGTCGTCTTCCACATTCGATGAGACAATATATTGTCGGAGAACATCTAGAGCTGAAGTTGCCTCTTTGTAGGATGGTGGCGGTATCTCATTTTCCGTTTCTTCAACTTCACTTTCTTCGTCTGACACTGCAGTTTCGTTTACTAAATCCTCATAAATTTGTTCTACATTTCTATAGTCTGTTGTTAAAACCGATTCATCACATTGGAAGAAATCTTCAATTGAAATGTCCTCACCTTGAACAACACTTCTCCATTTTTCATGGGTAATGTCATCTTCATTGATTTCTACATCCATACATGGCAGCTCTATGTCAAGTTCTTTGTGAATGCCGGTATTGCGAAAGCAGTTGTTTATTGTGGATGAAGAAACTTCTTTCCAAGCTGATGTTATCATGTGCATTGCTTCCAAGATTGTAAATTTTCTAATTTTCATACTGTCAGTTGAATTGTTTATCTACTTCCTAATTAAAGACTTTCTATAGAGTGCTTTCACGCTGTGAATGATACCCAAGTCTAATGGCTGCAACCTGCTAGTGCAATTAGCTGGTAAGAAATTAATAGTCAAATTTGTAAGTCCAGGTATATTTGGAGGGTGTGCAGCGCAACGGTCGAGTATAAGTAAAACTTTTCTGTTTTCTTATGCATTTTTTGCATTGAATTTTCTGATCCAATTAATAAAAATTTCTGATGTCATCCAGGATTTTTTGTTATTCTGGTACTCACAAGGTTTTTTTGCAATATTCTTAAAACATCGTGGTTGCCTCGATTTTCCAATAACTAGTGGTGGAAATTTCTCTGAGTCATCCGAATTAGTGCAGAGTAAAACAGTCAATCGTTCTTTACTGTGTTTTTCACCAAAGCACTTTTTGGCCTTTTATGTTAAAGTTTTACTAGACAACATATTGTAGAATAGGCCTGTCTCGTCAGCATTAAATATGTCCTTCTCATTATATCCAGCTAATATCCCCTTTAGCTGTAATTTATATTCTTCTACACTTTTTTCATCTACAGAGGCACTTTCACCGCATATGCTTTTAAATGCAAGCCCATATCTTTCTTTAAATTTGGTTAGCCAACCACTTGAATCTTGAACATTTTTCAATCCAAATTTTTCAGCAAGAATAACAGCATTTTCTTTAGAAATTACGCCAGAAATTGGAATATTAGATGATCTCGTTTCGTGAAACCACTGCAGCAGTGCCTTATCAAACTCTTCCGATCGACCACATTGAATTTTCTTACGTTTGGATGTGGATCCGAAACAGAATTTTTGTGCTGATTCAACAATTTTTTCCCTGCTTGCTAAAATGCCTTTGAGAGTAGACTCTAGTAATTCATTTTTTTTTTTTTTTTTTTTGCAAATTCCACTTTCGTCATTCCAATGCTTTTTTCCCATTTTTCAATAATTTTCACCTTTTCGTGTAGACTGAGATGCTTTCGCTTTGATGCCATAATGTTCGGCTCACTTCGTACTTCAACACAGTACACTCGCTAAGTCTCTAAACATAAACAGAAACACACACATAAGCAAAAGCCGCCTTATCAGAAGGAATGGGAGGCAACTACTACAGTAAGTCACATGACAAGGGGTTTGGGACAATAGAGTGATTGCACTCCCACACAGCTCCATTATTCGATTTTCCAAAAAACAGTAACCCCCACCCCTTTCTCTTGTAAACCCTGCAACACTTTTATGATTGCAGCATTGCTTGTATGAAAGAAACTTTCTGTGTTTGTTGAAAATTATTTTTTTTTTCTCCTACAGGAAATTTCTCTATTACAGATAAGAGTTTCAAGGGGGAAAAAAAGAAAAAAATCGCCGTTAAATAGAAACATCGTCGTCTTTAAATAGAAATTTTTTGCGGCAAATGGGGTAGGGTCTGTGAAATATCGTCTTTAAATAGAAATCGTCGTTAAGTAGAGCGTCGTTAAACAGAGAACCAACTGTATATTTTACTTTTTTTTCACAGAGTTATAAGCGTTCAAAGTTTGAAGGTGCTAATGTTAAATTCATATTTCAAACTTTTATTAATATCTTCACAAAAAGTAACTTGATCGATATAATTTTTATTTTACGAGATACAGTGAAGAAACCCAAACATAATCCATCATTACTTTTGATTCTGAAAAATATTTTTAATTTTGAAAAATATTAATAAATTCCTATTCATAAAAATTATGAATTATGACCTATATTAATTTTTACATAAAATGAATCCTAATGCTGAAAATATCGGTGTGCAAATTTGCAGCTCATTCCAGTCATTAGTTTTCGAGATATAAATAAATATTTCTTTTGGAGTGGTTTAGGGGGCCATCTCTTATAAAGTTTTGCATGAGATAACGAATCAAATCTTAAAAAATTACTAAGAAAATTAATCAAAATATTTTTATTTTGTATTTACGGGACAAATTATATAACAACAACGTCAAACGCAAAGAAATGAAACAAAAATGATGATTTTTAGTCATTAGAGTTAGCATCAAGAATTCTGTTTTCTAAAGACAACAAGCCCCGCCTTCATCGTTCTTCAATACAGAAAAGAAAGGAAAATGTGACATTGAGTATTCGTGTTAAACCCCTTATTTTATGTTGACAAAAATATGCACAAGTGATTCGATAACTGGTGATAAATTTCGAATTTTTTAAACGAACACTAGAAAAAAAAAAAAAAAAAAAAAAACTAAATAGGCAGGGTTTACTGTTTTAAATAGAAAAATTGGTAAATGTAAAAATTGTTTATTAAAAAAAAAAAAAATTTGAATGGAATTGGAATGCAAGACAGACTTATAAAAATTGTTTCTTAACTACCGTTACAGTTAGAGCCTTAATTATTTGCTTCATATATTGCTTTATTTTTATTTATTTATTTTGTAGGGGGAGGGATTATTTTTTTAAGGATACTTTAGTCTTTAAATTTTAATAATATATTTTAACTTTATATAGATATATTAAATATACTTTTACTTTTATAAATGTATTTTAACACTTTCTGCGACTGCAGGATTTTGTAATTTTTACAGTAAGATCCGCCTAAGATCCGCCTATTCTCTCAAAATAAAGTACTTCTGAAAAAAATTTCTGTATTCTCAATTATATTACAAATGGATTTATACAGTATAATTATATTCTTTCTAAACAATATATTTCTAACCATAGTATATTTTATTGCAAAAATATGAACCCTGGGTACACACTTAAGAAATAAGGAACACACAAATTACGAAAGAAACGCCCACTAAGAGAGTTACAGATTTTTAAATGACGTGAATCTACGTCAGCAATCGCGAAAGGGTTAATTAAGAAATTATATTTTTATAGAAATTATAAAACAAATCGTACAGTTCCAAAGAGTTCAACTGACCCAAAACTGGTAATTGCCATTAAAATTGTTTAATATTTATTTCATGAACCCTTACAATAATTTATCCGAAAAGATTTATTTCATGCGTTGTTGTATATATATATATCTATATTATTTCATTTCGTATTTTATGTTACACCTACGAAAGAAAATTTAAGCTTTATCACTACAGCCATGATAGACACTTTTACTTGAAAACTATTGCACTTTTTTCTAAGAGTACAGTCTGGACAAAATTGCAGGTGTGATTTATTTAAATTTAAATAGACCTAAAAAGGTAAATCTTTTAATTAATTTTTATATTTATTTTTTTCCTGAAAGATTTCCGGTGTAAAACATTAAATTTTTTTCTATTTCCTATAAGATCTTAATTTTATTTTTCTACATTTACAGATAACCCCCTAACACATTTTTTATTATACCTCTATAAATACTAAAGGTAAAGTATACAAATAGCATACTTTTACGCACTGCCAGACTCTCAGAAATTCGAATATAAAGTAAAAATTGAGTGTTGCTATTGAAAAAAATCAAAGTTGGCGCTCATTTCAATATGTATATGACCCCTACTTTAAAATTCGACAGCATTTTCAAAAAGTGCATTTAATTTCCTGTTGAATGGTATCTATTAAATTTTTCTGCGTCAATTATTAATGATTTTACAGCGAGTGCTGCGATATTTTTTCCCCCGACAGTACTTTAATGTGGTTTTGTATTTCACTTACTTTAAAAATATTCTTTTTTAAAATTATACATTTTATCTCTTTTCACATAATTTTGGAATTTCCTTAAGTTTATTTTGTTCGGAGTAATATTTAATGCAATATGCCCTATGAAAGAACACTTATTATACAGTATTAAGAACTTGCCGTGATCTTTTAATTTAATTTATTTTTATCATTAACTACTAAAAAGTAATGATATCAATACAGAAACAATTAACGACTTAAAAGATTGCGACAAATAATTTGATTTTATGTCTATATGATTTTAGAATATGGGTCTTAAAAGTAAATAATATCAAATTTTGAGTGACGCTGTACTATTAACTAAAATATATAGAAATATTTTTATTTCATTATTTGCTTCATTAAACACTATTTTCTATATGAAAATATATATTAAATTTACTCCCTGATGCCCTTTCTTTCGCATCTGTGATAAGTTCAAAATATGGGAAAGAAATTATATCAAAATCGCAGTGACGCGCCTAACTTTACTTTAAAAGATTTGTTTTCAAATTTCATTAAACGTACTTTATTTTTGTATTATAAAGCATATTTATAGATTCAAATAATGCTTTTATTTTAAAATACACTGTCAATTATATCATACATTCACAGAAATTGTAGTATATATTGAAATGTATTTATATCAATAAATTGGTTTATCTTTTGCGTCACGCTATCCAAAACTGCAAATGAAATTTGTATAAATGTTTTCTTTGATCACTCGTTCTATTTGCGTGCATTTTCAGTTAGTTTGGATATTGGCTAAAGCCAGAGGAGAACTAACAATTAAGACAAGTTCCTAAGGGTGAACTGGGATGATTTACTAGCTATGCAACGGAAAAATATTTGTCGTACAACAACTACCCAGCATGATAGCTACTACTTGTGAATTCTAACAAAATAAATGAAAAATAATAAAAATAAAATGTTTAAAGAGGAGATCTGACATTAAAGACAATTTTTTTTTTAGTTTGAATTGCAAAGATCTCTTTCAACTGAAAATATTTGTTTTAGACAGTAATAACTTAGTTATTTTGATAGGACTATTTCTTTCACTCAGTCATGGTGCATTGTGATCATTTGCCGTATTTAACTTTGAATATGTCAGAAGTTTTTTCCATTTGACAATAAGTAAATATATTATATATATATTAACACTTTCGCGACCGCTCACGCATATTCCCGTCATTTTGAAATCTGTAACTCCGCCAGCCAGTGGGCGTTTCTCTTACAATTTATATGCTGCTATACTTCTTAAGAATATTTTCCATAGTCATATTTGTACAATCAAAATCCTATGAATGCAAATATTTTTATTAGAAAGAATATAATTATTGCGCATATTCATATGGGATGTAAATATGTATATTGAAAACCTTGTTCTGATATAATGTACCTTGAAAATATAACGCCCACATGTGGAACATGCTATCGAAAAGATAAAAACATCCGGTCGCGAAAGTCTTAAATTAAAATTAAAATTAAATAGATTTTTATGAGTGAATAAAGAAACCGATTCTAAGAAATGCAAGTTTGTATTTTAAAATAAATGTATGTTGTTTTATTTTATTTTATTAATTTATTACGCTTTTTGTACGCTTTTTGTATTCTTTTTCCATTTTTTTTTCTTCCCGCATCAAGTAAAATAATAATAATAATAATAATAATAATAATAATAGTAATAAGATATAGAAAAATCGTTTAAAATAATGGAACAGCTACAATATATAACTTATTTGGGGAATTTGAAATTTTTCAACAAAGTAGCTCGGAAGTTTCTCGCCAAGTATTTTAATTCCACAATTGCAATAGCCATTTTAATTTATAGACAAAATGGCAGAAGAAATTTAAAAGCCGACAAAGAGATCCTATACCAAATCTGTACTAAAAAAATGTCAAGAAATGAACACGGTAACCGCTACTAAGGAATGCAATACAGTTACTACAAGCCTTTATAAGTCAGAATAGACTAAAATAAAGTCGTGTCGTGCTAAATTAAATTCTGTTTTCTACAAAATCTTATATTTGTTATTCATAATACAAAAATCGTTTTTTTTCCCTCTCCTGAAATACCAAAATATATGCATATTAATAATAAGCCAGTTATTTCTGTGCAAGCATTCAACTTTTATTTTTGTGCTATTTTATTATGTATTTAAACAAGAAGCTTCTTTCAACGGTTTTCCTCAACCCTGTTTTTACTAAGTTCCCATTTTTCTTTCTAAATAACTTTAACATGTAGTATATTTTTAATTAGTAACACTAATTTAGTATATCAGAGGTATGACTTCAGGTATTATATAGATGAGGTTGGAATACACTTCGAAAAGCAGTGTTTTTATATACTAAATTAAAAAGTTGGTGTACAATCAATATTTGCTTTATCCTCCAAGGCTGTAGCATGTGTTTTTGAACTTGAAGAAGAAAGTCCACGTCTTTCGAAACGGGTAGTACTTTCTTTAATTTTATTGTGTGGGAAGAAGTTTTCAAGTTTAAATAATGTTTTTATTTGTTTTGCTAGGACAAAATCTTCATTTCACCGACCACTGTAGTCTGTGGAAGGCTACGTTTCCCCCCGAGTAATCTCGGGTTGGTCGGTGAAGTGGTTAATCTAGGGTTTTTATTAAAAAGTGGATTACTTCAAGATCAACTGCAATCGTGATACTCTAACACACACACACACACACACACACACACACACACACATATATATATATCTGATAATTTTTTAAGAAATAATTTATTAAAAAATGATTTTAATAAAGAATTAAATTCCGTTTGATGGTTTATTTTTTAATGTTGGAGGGAAAAAAATATATATATATATATATATATATATAATGAATTGTACATGAATGTATAAAGAAAATAAAATAAAGAAAAAGGTTTTCATTTAAGATAATCCGACTATTAAAAAAAAAACAAAAAAAAGTTATTTGTACAAAATAAAATCTAAAATAACTTGAAATTTTCTGGAAAAATAAAATTGGTATTAGTATAAAAATATATCTTTTTTTTTTTTTTCTTATTTACTTTATCAAATCTTATATTTCTATTGCTTTAATAAAAAAGATTTGTCATACCATGATTGTTTTTATAGTGATACGCCTACTGTAGATTTGCGAGACGGAGTGAAATATTTGATTATCACGGAAACTATTTGTTGGCAACAGCCAGACTGGTTTATACGAAAATAACGAAAATACCTTTCTTTTCCAGGTAAAGTTTTGCGTAGGAGTGTTTTTCTCTGAGTAAGTGATCCTATTGCAGTACGGCATAAATAAAATTAGGCTCAGATGGAAAATTTATTGAATGTTTTGTATGGCATATTATGTAATGCGTATTTTTAATGTAGAATACTTGCCAATTAATGTTAAACTAAAGCATTGAGGATGATAAATTTCAATTTTTTAAGTATTTTATTCTGTCCATATATAAATTAATTCAGTCGAACCTCGTTAATGTGAATCTCAAGTGGGATAAAAAATTCGTTCATGTTATCAGTAGTTCATGCTATCAGTAATTTAATAGTAATCAGTAAGCTATCTTCATATTTGTATATCTAAAGCAACCTTCATTTTGACGGTTATTGTCGAAACAGTTCATGTTAAAAGTAGTTCACGTTAATAGTGTTCACGTTAACGAGGTTCCACTGTATGTTTATGTGTGTGTGTGAAATGAATATTTTACTTCAAAACTTCAAATTTATAAAGATTATATAGTCATAAAAATTGAGTTTATATACAGTAAAGATGCCTATGTGCTACTATATTCGGCCACTTACTGCACCTCCTAGTAAAAAATTGTGAAGTTGGCAATCCTGTCTCGTAAACGGTGTGAAATAAGAGAAAAATATTAATAACAAAGATATAGATCATCATTGATTTAGGTTTCTTGTAGATATGGCAAAAATAGAACGCTTAAAACGTGCATTCATATGTCAGTGTTTTCCTGCATTATGATGTGATGAAACGACTTTAGAAAGAAAAATTATCTAACTGTTACAAAATATGTTTATTTTCGAGGTTGAGACATATCTCTGTCAGTGGTTATACACGTTTCAACATTTGTTTGAATTTTATGTAGCAAGCATATAACACTCTACACGACAATACGTTCGTTCAAACGAGGTAAGAAAGGTGCATTGCAACTGATGAAGATATACAAAAAAAAAAAAAAAAAAAAGTATCATGTGGTAATTACACTCCTGGCCATTAACATGTCTGCAGCAAGAATTTATGCAAATATCAGAATGATATTTAATGGACACATACATTGTAGTAGGAAGAAAAATTGATTAAATTTTCAGGAAATTTGGAGTAATATATCCTGAGAAAACAATACATAAAGCAGATACTTCTGGGAACAACAACTTATCTGCCTAGATATTGTACTGAACAGTGATTGGATGACATGGTCTTGTACAGCACTTCATGAAGCTTGAACACGATGCCACAGTTCCTCGACCGTAGTTAATGGAAAGTGGTGCCGTACAGTCGCTTTTCAACAACTAAACATTCATTTTAATTTTTGTCAGATCAGGAGAACGTGCTGTCTAGAGCAATATTCGAACACATTCTGTATCAAGGAATGTCCGAACAACACATACAATTTGTGCTCGTACATTATCCTGCTACGGAGATCTCGAATCTAGGGTAGAGCAACGAGCCTCAACTCGTTATGAAAGGTAATTGCCGTAATACAGAGTACCAGAAAGGCGAACAAGAGGTACTCGAGACGTCTATCCAGTGATATCACCTATCACCATTCTAGATGGGGAGTCAGTATGCAACGAACAAATTCTCGGTTACACTAAATACTGCATCACAGGCAAAGGCGCCTTCAGTGTATGATCAACGAAGAAACTGGACGCAGGACGGGCATGACGTCGCCTTTTCAAACGAATCACAATCATGTTTACAGCATCTAGATATCCGCATTCATACTTGGTAGCACTGGGGAGAATACACATTGCCATCTGGTATTCAACATCATCATACTGAACTAAAACCTAGGGTTATGTCTTGGAGTCTCATTGAATACACGTCTCGATCATTTTCTGTTGGCCTTCCCTGCATTCGGAAAAGCGGCCATTGCATTTCTGCACGTCGCTCTGCCCCATATTCAAGGCTTCTGAAGCGCAACATTTAAGCAAGACAATGTTCTACCACACGTTGACCTTGTTGTCTGAATGCACCTTGATACAGAATATATTCGACTGTTGTTCTGTCCAGCGAGTTCTTCTGATCTCGCATCAATGAAAATGAATATTTAATCACTGAAAAGCTACTGGCACGCCAGCATTCTCCAGTAATTGCAGTCGATAAGCTGTTTCATAGTGTTGGTGCGTCATGGAGTGCTGCGCCCGTGCATGTCATACAATCGCTATTCCGTTCAATGTTTAGTCAGATAAGTGCTATTATTGCTCCGAGAGTTCGCTGCTTTATGTACTGATTTCACAAGATATATTACTGACACTTAAATTTTATGAAAATTTAATCAATTGTTCTTCATTAAATAGTGTATGCGCCCAATAAATATCATGGTGATATTTCATTCCATCTATTTTTGGTGTAGCAATATTAATGGCCAGTAGTTTAGTTATAAAAAAAAAGAACCGCAGAACTGGCATTTTAAAGTAAAAAGTCCAAAACTTTGAATGAACACTAGAAAATGCAAGAACTCGCAACATTTGTTTTGGGTCGAAAGAAGACACGATCCTTCCTTATGTGAATATTGTAGACACGAGTGCTGCAAACAAAGGAACAACACACAAAACCATTTTGTAAGTTTTCGCTTTTTTTTTTTTTTTTTTTTTTTTTTGTAGCATTTGTTCGCCTGAAGAAGGATCGTGTCTTCTTTAGATCCGAAACAATTGTTGCGAGTTTTTGAATTTTGTGTCGTTTATTTAGTAATATAGTTTTTTTTTCTTTTTAAGATCGTTCCATCGCGCCACAGTATAGGGCATTTCATATAAACAAATGCAATTTTTATGCGCTCTGTTTTTTTGTATAAGATGTCTTTAAATAAGAAATAAATGAAGCTCTACAACTTTGTAAATAATCTTTTTCATCTTATCTCATATCTTTCAATAAATAGGACTGCAAATTCTGTCGTTTTCTATTGCGTGCGCTGTAAATTATTTCATCTCGTAATTTATAGCTACTTTACTATAACAAATTACCCTCTTTAATATTACAGCTCTGGTCGTTCAATAGTTAAATGAGTGGGAAAAGTTTTTAAGGATTGAAACTTGAGAAAGGTCCTTCTAATAAACCTCTTGATCATATAAAATACTTCGTTGAAAATTCTGTTATTCTTAAATATCTTACAAGTCGCATGATGTTTCCTTCGATTGCTAACTAGCTCGTTTCTATGCCTTCCAAAAATTCATAAGTCCACTCTCTGTTTCGGGCCTATTGTGTCTAATATTAGTACGGCTTCTTACAATCTTCCTGATTTTCTTTCAAAATCTTTTTCTCATTTAACCAGAATTAACTTGTATACAGTAAATAATCTGGTGTGTCATTCACACGACTTTCTCTTACTCTGAAATTTAATACTATAAATACAGGTTGCAGATTAAAAGGTAAGATAATGAGTACTGTTATGTAAACCTGTGTTAAACAATTCATATTAGGCTACTGAAGAGTTTTATATAATAATTAGTTCTGTGTGAGAGGGCTATCGCCCCCTCGACCCCACGTTTCATTAATGCACCTACATTTCTATAGAATTTAATTCAGTTATTAAAAAATAATTATGTTTTTAAAAAATAATTTATTAAAACTATTATTTAAAAAGTATATCTTTTATGATAATGCAGACGATTTCCGTATTAGGGAAGTAGTATAACATCAAATATCCAAAAAAAGTCCATTTTATTCTCAATATTTAAAAAAATAAGTTTTTTTTCGTTAAAAGTAAAAAAAAAAAATCGATAACTTTGTTTTAAATTATCGCAGATCGATGGTTCAACCATTTGTTTTAAAGGTATTGGCGAGCTCTTTTGAAAGATACCTATCATGAAAATTTACTCCTCTCGAGGGGAGACATCCCCCCCGGGGGGGGGGGAGGCGGGGCTCCTACATACACATTTTTTTCAGTTAACTATCTCTATTACAAAGGATATATATTCGTTTCATTTGGTTTAGTGCAGTCTATAGAAGTTAAACTCTAGTTACCTGCAATTTCCCCCATAGACAAAATGTATTAGAGATCTCTTGTACACGAACCATTTGCTTGATCTTAACGAAAAGCATACTATAGCATCCCTATATGATGCACATTTAAAATACCAAGTTGGAACTTTCTGCCATAATTTGGTTTTGAGATATGCTGTTAACAGACAGACACACACACATACACACACACAGACATACACACAGATCATTTGCTAAAAACATGATTTTCGTATTCAGGGCACCTCAAAACGTGTAAATATAACAAAATCTCGCGTTCGAAAATTTGACCCAAAAACAATACTTTCTCTACCTTATGGGTAAGAGAAAGTAAAAATTCTTATGACTTTGTGGTCAAATTTAAATGCATCTTTCTTTCCAACTTTACTACAATTTCGTTGGATATTACATTTATTTTTATTAATATTCATATTCAAGGTGCTCTGGTTTGTTTAGAGAAAATATTACGAGAATTCAGTTATACTGATGTCGAAATTAGGAGGCTTGTGAATTTAGCTCTTTTATGTATCAGATAAACTGCTTTTATTTTTAATGGTACTTATTATTCCCAAAATGAGGGTATGGCAATGAGCAGTTCTCTTTCCCTTTTGCTTTGCGACATTTATATGCACTATTTTGAAGAAAATCTCCTTAGGGTATAAAAATTTCTTCACTGTTTTAGGTATGTTGATGACACTTTCTTGCTTGTACCCTCTGATGTAGAATTTTCCATTTTACTTTTTTTAGTCAATTCGATTGACACCTACATTTAATTCCCTTTCCAGAGAGAAAAAGATTACTCCTTGCCTTTCCTTGACGTTTACAGTCTAAAGAAAAAGATCGGTTCTGAACCATTATCTTTAGAAAACCGTTCTCTGTCTCTCTTCCCTCGCATTCTCTCTCTAACCACGCCCCTCAACAGTAAATGCTTTTTTTTTATACTTATATTTTTCGTGCTTTACACATTTATTCTAATCCGTCTAGTCTTTCGAAAGAAATTAATTATTTAAAATCTCTAGCTCTTTCTCGAGGCTATAATTCCTCTATCATCGATAAAGCTCTATATAAATTCAAAATCGTTCTGTTTCTATACTGAACGATCATAGTCTCATCCTAGTAGATTTACTTTATTATTCATTAGTTTCTTTTAAAATTTCTAAAAAAAAATCTTTCATTATTTGGCTTAAAAGTCATTTATAAACACGTCAACAAAATTAAATTATCTTCTCTTAAAGATCCCATTTCTACTGAAAACTGATCATGTGTTTATTTAATTTCATGCTCTTCGTGTAATTTAGGCTATATTGCTCAAATTAGGAGGCGATTAAAACAAAGGATAAATGAAGGGTAAATGCACAGGATAAATGCACCGTCTGAATGTTTGTAATGAGGAGATTTCCAAATCTTCTCGTTTCTCTGCTCATCGTTATTGTTTTGATTTTTTTTAAATTAACAAAATTTGTTCTCCAATCTCTTCTTCCCATTTGGTTATCCATGAAGCTTTTTACATACTAAAAAATTCGAAAAATCTTGTTAAAGATATTTCTTCCACTCTGTTCTTATCTAATGCTTGAAAATTACTCACAAAACTTCGATTTTCGTTTAGACTTTTTCTTTTCTTTTTTTTTTTTTTTTTTTTTTTTTTTTTGATTTTTTTTTCTTTTTTAATTTTTTTTTAATTTATCTTCATTTTTTTATAATTCTGATGACACCAGTATTTATATTTACATTCGATTTTATTTGTTTTTGTTTTTGCTTTTCATTTCATTTGGTCTTGTGCGTTGCTCTTTCTTTTAATTGCACCACTCTTGCTTACTTTGTTCACCTAACGAAGGGTTGTGTTTTCATTCGACCCGAAACATTTGTTGTGAGTTCTTGCTTTTTATGATGTTTATTCAAAGTTTTGTACTTATTATTTTTTAAGGCCAGCTCTGTGGTGCTTTTCTATAAAGGTTTTTAATGTACACCCTGTATATATATGTGGAAAATTGCTTTCCTTATGTGAAACTCCTTCAAGTCAAATAAGTTACAAACAAGAACGAAAAATCATACTGTTACGCATTGATTAATAACACTTTCCAACTGTACGTAAATGTTATATCGTATAACTTTCAATGTTATTTGCTTACGTTATCACACAACGGGCAGACAAAATGACTGAAAGGCATACAGATAGACTAATTTAATTCATAATCACTTTTAAATATTGCTGGAAAGCGTTAAAAAAGCTTAATTGAAAAGATATTAAAAAATTAGGTTTTAATTGCATCCACTAATGTACCTGAATATTTCACTTTAGCTCTATAAATATGAAGGTTAATCATACCGTATTTTATACAAAACATTATTTCACCATATTAAAAATAAATATAAATTTCTTTGTGATTTTTACAGAAGAAATTTATTTAAATGTGATTTATAAAAGTTTCTATCCTAAAACGCTATGCATTGGCATCTTTTTGGGGTGTTCTTCTACACAAACCAGCTTTACAGGACCTAATGCCATTTTAAATAGGAAAAATTCCATAGTGAACTTGAAAAACATATACCATTTTTTAAAAATTATGAAAGTATTTATGGACGCTGGGGGCGGGCGGATGGGTAGATAGACGTATAGACAGTCGGACAGACAGATACGCAAATAAAAATCATATTTACACTTAAATAAACTAAAAATTGTTTAAAAGTGTTACAATTTCTTAATGCAAGTGAAAATGCAAATGAAGTAAATTTTCACTAAAAAACCTTATGTAATTGAATATTTTTCCGTGATTCTGTAAATCTAATGTTGATTATACTACATTTTATAGAAAACATTCTTTTGAGAATATGAATATTATACTTCAATTTCATTAAGATTTCTGCAAATTAATGTTGTTAAAATTTGGTTTGTAAAAATGCCTCTTAGAATGCAATGCCTTGGAGTATTTTCGAGTGTCCCTGTACACAAAACAGCAGCAGTATTTACTACATTTTCTATAAAAATCACCCGATAGTGAACTTGAATATCATATTTGAATTTCATTAATATTTGTGTAAAGTAACGGTATTAAAATATGGTTTATAGAAATACCTCTCATAGAACGCAATGCTTTGGAATACTCTCGAATCTCCCTGTACACAAACCAGTAGAGGTATTCACTCAGTTTTCAATAGGGAAAATGCGATAGTGTACATGAATAACATATATCAGTTTCAAGAAATCAAACCGAAGTCATTAACATTTTTCAACCTTCTTGGAGAGTGTTAAAAAGAAATTATTTTGAAATTTCTGATATAGGGAGAAAGTTCCTGCTATATTATGGTGATGACATGCGAATTATAATTTTTATTCATTAATATCGTTGAATTTTAAAATTTACATAAATAAATTTAAAAAAAATAATGAAAAAATATATATTTTTAAAATATTCTAAATTTCTTTTCTAAAACTTCTGTACTATAAAAAGATAATTTGTTAATAAATCATCACTATATTTTGCAGATTTGAATATAAAAGATTTATGACGTTATTTTCAGAATTTTATTACAAAACCATTTTATACAATGTCATTTATTTCTTATTTAGAATTTATAACTCCACAATCTACAAATTTATTTAATTAAATTGTTTCAAATCTGAATATCCTATATATCATTTTTATGAGTCTTTAATGAGAAAGGAGTTTGTATTTAGGTCAGCTTGGCAAAAAAATGGGTCGGTTAAGTTTGATGCTTTAGTTATTTATGATGCTGGTGACATGTTATCCTGAATGCTGCAGCCTGCGTCTCTGCCGGACATTATCCTGAGCCATGTGATGAATTATATTATGTATAAAATAACTTATTTAACTCTTTATTTTCTTATATTCATTAGGAAAATTAAAATAAATTGAAGCATTTTTAATGATGCTCTAAAATTTGTTCGGAATAATTATGAATGACATTGAATCAGCAAAATACACTGTTGAAAATTCTGCAGTAAAATCACGGGCAATGCCCGGCAGCAGAGACTCCAGACAAAGCCCGTAAAAAAACATTTAGACAATGTATGATGTATCACCAGTAATTTTACGCTGTGATGAAACATACAACCAACCTGTAAAAAAAAGTAGTATTAACCGTAAAATTAAAAGTTAAAGTTTGAGTTTCTCGAATACTTTTAATATTAGATATTGTTAACGTTCAAATCATGCATAAAAATTATTTTCTTTCAAGACTATTTTAAAATCTAAATTTGCTATTTTTGACAAAATTAAGAAGTCAATCAATTCTCATATTGTAAAAAAAAAAAAAAAAAAAAAAAAAAAAAAAAAAGGCTTTTTTTGTTTTTCTTATAAAGATAATGGTACTGATTTTTGAGAAAGAAATTCTAATATATTTTTCGATACCATTTTTATTTGTACACACTAGAACTAAAGATGTATTCTTATTTCAAGGTTTGCATTAGAAGAAAATAATGGGTGAAAATTTCTCACCCTTCTTCAAAAACAAAATGGAACTTTTGAAAACTATGTGAGATCTCTGAAGACCCGAAATAAACTTTGAACAATAATAATAAATCTTTTAAATGGACACAGAGAATTTGTATCTCCAATTAATACGATTTTTTTTTATGGTTTTCGATCTTTATGGTTTCTGCATTGAGTGCAAATCAGAAATAACCAGAGCCAAATTCTTACTCATCCAAACAGGTTTTAAATATAGGACCGATTTCAAACTGTATTCAAACTGTATTTGTGAAGTGTTAGGTGTATTTGCACCTTTTAGAAAGCAGAAGAATTTTTTTTTTCTCTTTTTCATTGAATGGAGGAAGGACTGCAGTATTTTGAGAGCAGAATCTGTTATATATGATGTACATGTACATATCTAATGTTCATATTTAGACAAAACAGTTTTGTTTTTTAACAGTAACGATCATGCATAATAATCTGTTCTTCAAATGGCTAATTACATATTCATCGCATATTCAAATATACTTTATTTTAGAATATTGTAAAAATTGCATTGTGGAAACAACATTAAAATTTTCTGCTCTTAACTAAAGAGTTAAGAGCAGTTAGAATGCTGTACGTAAAAAAAAAAAAAAAAAAAAAAAAAAAAAACTAGTATGTTGTGGCCACCACAAGACTTTCTTCTATATTTTCCTATATACATATTCAATCAGTAACAATATTAAAAAAAAAAAAAAAAAAAAAATACGATTTCTTTTCTAATTTTTTTTTTTTTTTTTTTTTTTGTTAAAAGTAAAAAAAATCGATAACTTTGTTTTAAATTATCACAGATTTATAGTTCAACCATTCGTTTTAAAGGTATTGACGAGATCTTTCGAAATATTCCCATCTTGAAAATTTACCCCCCAGGGGGGGAAAGCCATGCCCTCACATGCGCAGAAATTTTTTCCTAGTAAACTATTACTATTATCAATAACTCATATTAATTTTACAATCACAAGTTAAAAATAACTCTCATTATGTACATTTATACGAAATTTTGTTCTATACTGCCATGTTAAAAATTTAGAAAAAATGCGATCACAGCGCCACCGTTTGAGCTATTGATCCCCAAATGTAATCAGCACCAGTTTATGTCGGGAACCAACTAAATACCAAGTTTGGTTAAATTTCGTTAAAAAAAAAATACGATTTTTTTTCTAATTTTTTTTTGTTAAAAGTAAAAAAAATCGATAACTTTGTTTTAAATTATCACAGATTTATGGTTCAACCATTCGTTTTAAAGATATTGACGAGACCTTTCGAAAGATACCAATCTTGAAACTTTGCCCCCCCGGGGGGTACTTCTCCCCCAGTGGGGGGGAACCGATGCCCCCACATGCACACAATTTTTTCCTAGTTAACTATTACTATTATCAACGAGACTTTTCGAAAGATACCCATCTTGAAAATTTACTTCCGCGGGGGGGGGGGGGGGGGGTGGAACCGGTGCCCCCACATGCACAATTTTTTTTTCCTAGTTAACTACTACTATTATCAATAATTCATATCAATTTTACAATCACAAGTTTAAAATAACGCTCATTATGTACATTTATACGAAATTTTGTCCTATACTGTCATGTTAAAAGTTTACATAAAATGCGATCACAGCGCCATCTGCTGGGCGATTAATCCCAAAATCTAATCAGCACCATTCCATGTCAGAGTCCGACTATATACCAAGTTTGGTTCAATTTGGTTAAATTATATTATGAAGTTTAATTTGTAGAGTAAAGACGTTAAAATTGAGCGTCGCTTTGTACCTTTCTAGAAGTAACGATGATAGAGGGACCACCAAAATCCTATTTTGGATACCGAAAGATAAGAAAAGGCCAAAGAAGAGACTGTGGAGTTTGCGCTCCTGCAAACTCCATCTTAACTTAAATACTTAGATTACTAAGAGAACACAAGACTTTAAATAACAATAACTAAAGTTTATTTGAGCAGATTAATGGGA